>JAJOZX010001631.1:820000-846347 GCA_023014485.1 Bathynomus jamesi
CTTAGATTTCAAACATAAGTACCACGAAACGTTTAGAATATATATATAATATAATATATATATATATATATATATATATATATATATATATATATATATATATATAAGATTATAGTATCTTTTATGACTTTAGGTAAAAACGCTAATATAAGTGATATTTCGAACGACGAATTCCATACATTATTTCCATTGTGTTTCCTATGCCTATTCTTGATACAGTCGAGGAGAGACAATACCCTAATGACCCTAACACAATATCTCGACCTCAAAAAGGTTTCCTGAGACAGACACCGTCACTCTAAGCTGTATTTAATTGAAGATGTCTCCCGTCCATCCTTCTCTCCAATGAAGTTCGGATCCAGATTCCTCGCGTTCCATTTTATCTTCGACATTACTTTTTCTGAATGCAAAATACAGGAACAAATTCGGGATTAATCTATAATCAGAGCAATATTATTGTTTTGTTGTAAGACCGAAGTGCGGGTTCATATCTAATTAAGGAAAAGATTCTTTGCATTCTGCATTATTGAACATCTACTGTAGGTATTTTGTATATTGCAGTAAACGAAAACAAATATATATATATATAATATATATATATATATATATCTATAATATATATATATATATATATATATATATATATTATAATATATATATATATATATATATATATATATATATATATATATATATATATATATATATAAAGGGTGTTCCACTTAAAACCGGCCCGCTGAAGTACTCCAGCGGGCGGTTTTTAAGTGGAACACCCTTTATATAATATGTATATTTAATTTTTTTTATATATTTTTATATATATATATATACAGGGTGTCCCATAAGTCCGGCATCATAGGAAAAATAATTTTAAAAAAAGGCAAAACAAAAGCTTTTATTTACAGAACGTGCTCAATATGTCCACCATTGTTTTCAATACACAAATTCAGACGTGATACCCAGTCAGCAAGCACACGTGTGAATGATGTCAGGAGTGATGGTTTTACATGCCCCAATAATGCGCTGCCGCAAATGTTCAACACTCCTAATTTTCTCTGCGTATACCAGCGCTTTCAAGTGGCCCCAGAGATAAAAATCTAGTGGCGTGAGATCCGGGCTTCTAGCGGCCATTCCACAGGCCCTCGGCGCACTATCCAATGACCAGGGAATTGTTGTACAGGTATCCTTTACTTGGGTGCTGTAATGTGCAGGAGCGCCGTCTTGCTGGAACCATGTTGGGAAATTTCCTTCTTCGTGCCAGGATAGCAGTCGCTGTATCATCGTCAGTGGACCTCCTTGAAGGTTCACTGCGTGGTTTATCTTCTATGGATCCTGTTTCCTTAAACTTTGCAACAAGTCTGCTAATACAACTCTGTGTTATGGCTCGCGGTCTGGATGCAGTCTGTTAATTCAGCAGCGCCTCTCTTTGACTCCGATTTCCTATGAGTAGCATTATCTGGCTTCGTTTTTCCTTGCTCACAGACATTATGGCCTGTAGAAAGAGAAAAATATGAATTATGGTTTGTAGAAATAGAAAAAATATGACATTCTCCTATGATTCCGGACTTATGGGACACCTGTATATATATATATATATATATATATTATATATATATATATATATTATATATATATATGCACTAAAATCACAAAAAAACAACGTGATCTTATTAATGAGCAAACAACCACAGGGAAAAGGAAACACAAAGTCCGAGCGCTTCGTGATATATTCACATTATCAAGGAGGAACAGAAAAGACAGAGATTACAAAGTAAATGAGTTAAATAAACAAGCAAAAAATTCACAATCGGCACCTCAAATTAAAGGCCTTAAATCCCTCTAAAGATTTTTCAATTGATAACATAATCTGTAGGCTGCTAAATTACTAAAAATGTATATATAGATGAAATTAGACAAAAAAAAAAAAAAAAAACAATACAGAGAACAAAAATTATTATAATGGTTATTAACACTATATTTAATTAAAGCAGGCAATTAATTGGCAAGAATTAATGAAAAACAAATAGATAACGTAGATAACAAATAGATAACATAATCTGTAGGCTGCTAAATTACTAAATATAAAAAGACTATATAGATGATGAAATTAGACAAAACACCAGTACCAGCCTGCTTAATTAAATATTAGTGTTAATAACCATTTTAATAATTTTTGTTTTCTGTACTGGGTTTTGTCTAATTTCATCTATATAGTCTTTTATATTTAGTAATTTAGCAGCCTACAGATTATGTTATCTTGTTATCTACGTTATATATTTGTTTTTCATTAAATTCTTGCCAATTAATTGCCTGCTTTAATTAATATTAGTGTTAATAACCATTATAATAATTTTTGTTCTCTGTATTGTTTTTTTTTTTTTTTTTTTGTCTAATTTCATCTATATACATATTTAGTAATTTAGCAGCCTACAGATTATGTTATCAATTGAAAAAATCTTTAGAGGGATTTAAGGCCTTTAATTTGAGCCGATTGTGAATTTTTTGCTTGTCTATTTAACTCATTACTTTGTAATCTCTGTCTATTTTCTGTTCCTCCTTGATAATGTGAATATATCACGAAAGCGCTCGGACTTGTGTTTCCTTTTCCCTGTGGTTGTTTGCTTATATATATATATATATATATATATATATATATATATATATATATATATATATTAAATATGTGATATAGATATATATTATTTATCTTATACACTGATAAAATTTGGTCTGAATTTAGTTTAAATATTATACGGTGTGGCATAATTAATATTTGAGAAATATTGACAGAGCGTATTATATTTCTATAACAATATAGCTGACTATATTCATATTTTATACTTTATAAAGAAATGTAAAATATACAGCTTATAAGATGTATATTCACAATGATGTTTCTCATACTGATGTATTAATTTGTATATATTATCTTATTTTATTAATGGTTAATCATACTTAATTTTATTCTTTCACCAACATCTCCTGTGTATCATCCTCTTCAAATACTTTCTTATTGTAGGAGAATAGACGATTTTTGCTTGTTTTTCTTGTTAGTTTCAGTTACAGTTCGATGCAGTTGTGAGTTCAGAGAACACGAAGCTTCTTTTCAGGTATAAACCTCGGAAAACTAATGGAAAAATGCATGATACGAATAATCTAGCGTCCCCAAGTGGTGACGTACGCGTCAAAGTTTTAAAAACTATGGAATTTATTACTGCAAAACTATTTACTCTCTTTTATAATATTTATAAGTAATTCATGAGTGAAATTACGTTTAAAAAAAATAAGTACCACCATTTTAATGCCTGTAACTAACATTTGATAAGTTTTGTGCGAAATTTAAAAGGAAAAAACTTTCTCGAAAAAAGTACCTCTGTGGTGTAGTGGTTAGCATCACTAACTACGAATCCACCGCCTCGGGTTTGATTCTGGTGAAATCAGGCGGTGCGCAGCTTACCCATTTGTTCATCCTTTCATAAAAAATAGATGGTAGAAAATGGGTATCTGGGCAACCTAGTGGTCAAGGCGCTTGGATGAAGATCGTGGGGGAAGGGGGGGGGGGTCGTGAGATCGAGTCTGGGTGGGTAAGGATTTTGTAATTTCTGACCATCCGTGTTAGGTTGTGGTCCTGATTCCACATTAAGCTGTAGGTTCGAGGTGGAGCAACAAGCTTTGACCTTCGTCAGAATGAACAATTCGATCGATCCGAAGCAAACCTAAGATAACCAAGGTATGAAAAGTAAGTTAAATCCTGGTTGCAAACACCATAGACCTTTTGAGATAGAGGAGGCTTTTCAAATTAGTACAGTACTTTTAAATTCCTGTAACCATTCATTTTCATTTTTTAATATTCAAAATTTTCTTATTTTTAGCCGCGGGATTTGGAAGGAAATGTCTGATATCATATTTAAAATCACTTCACCTAATCGATTCGACAGACAATGTTTATGCAACTCATTAGAACTTCAAAGTTGAAGGCCGGAGGAACTTCTGAAATATGCCATCTTAGTTATTTCATTATGATGTAAAACAGACTGAAAATCGATACAGTATAAATAAATATATAATATAATATAATATATATATTATATATATATATATATATATATATATGTGTGTGGGTGTGTGATAGTTTTACCTATGTGAAGTAATATTTTTCATGCCTCGGAAACGGAAAATTATATAAAAATCTCTAAAAATATTTTTACTGTCGGAAAAAGATGTTCATCCTGGTTAGGTTAGGTTACGCTAGGTTAGGTTACGCTAGATTAGTGAGTACCTCACGATTTAATAACTTAAGAGAAAGTATCCTTCAAGCCCTTTGCGGCTCGTTAGCACTAAGGTTATTTTAGGTTAAATTAAGTTTTTTAGATACTGTATATGGATTTAAAAATGTCGGTGCTTCGCTCATGCAGAGATACGCACATATATATGTGTGTGTGTGTGTGTGTGTATTTTCAACATCTTTTAAATGTTTCTAAAACAAAACAAATGTTAAAAAAATTAGTATTCCTTTTGATATTTTCGTACAACCAGACAAAAATTTGAAATATTCCAGCACCCTTTTTTTTTTCCGTAGAAATCCCTCAATCAACGAGAGTAATTTCAGTACCGAGTCCTCCCCTGTAAAAGTACATGAATTTATAGGAACCGTAAATAAAATAATCAATAAATGTGTCAATAAACAACGAAATATGAACTTTGTTTAAATATAACAAAAAATATTTTACCAACTTCTCTATATTTGGATTGCGGAGCCAAGCTGGAAGGGATGATCGTCATTGGCCGTGTCTTTGATAACGACCGCCGATTCCATTGTGTTGATTCACTTCTTCAAACTGAGTCTCTCTCCCGTGCATTCGAAATAGGTCCGAAATACCGAATGATTCGGCCCGACTCGTATCGTCATTCTCTCCTTCTTATCGTCCTCTGCCCTCGTGCGGAAGGCTTCCCATTCAACTTTCTATTCGCTAACGTTTTTTTACTTCCAATTTTTGTATCGTATTTTATTTTATACCTTTCCCCCTTCGTCCTCACCTTATTACATGCATTATTATTCTTTTCATTCATTAATCGCACATTCGGGCTTTTTATCGAATTATTAAACACGATATATATATACAGAGAGAGAGAGAGAGAGAGAGAGAGAGAGAGAGAGAGAGTTTTGTATACGTGTATTATTTTCAATTCTTGGTGATTTTTTCACCCAGTTACTCACTGCCTTTCTGCTGTCAACAACTTTATATAAAATCCCCTCTTTAGTTCTCTCTCTCTCTCTCTCTATATATCATATATATATATATATATATATATATATATATATAGTGTATACAGAGTAGTGGTTAGCGTCGCTGACTACGAACCCATCGGCCCCGGGATCGAGACCCGGTGACGGCAGCCGGCTTTCAGCAAAACCCATTTGTTCATCCTTCCATACAATAAAGAAATTGGTTGGTAGATAAATGGGTACCCTGGGTGGCCTAGTGGTTAAGACGCTAGGTTGCTAGTGGGGCGTGGTTCGGATCCCACGTTAAACTGTAGGTCTAAAGTGGAGTGAAAAACTTGACCTTCGTCAGAATGAACAATTCAGGCGGAGATGAACCAAAGGTTACCAAAGGTATATTATATATATATATATATATATATATTTCCTAAACTGTAGGTAAACAACGAACATTAATCCACATTAATATTAAATCTCATTGACAGAATTATATGCGGTAAATTTTTCTACTAAACGAGCAATTGCACCAATACTTACAACTAATCCCAATTAAGATTTAAGAGTTACATTCAACCTAAATTTCTAATCCTTATTTAATTGATATAAACTCCGCATCAGACTACAATCTGTGATCTTAATTCGATTGGAGATAATAACTCTGTGAGATTTTAATGACTCATAATTAGGAAGTTGAGAATCAGCAGTGAGCGAGCTTCTTTTTTTTTTTTTTGGTCTCGTTTTGCGATACAGTCGAGGGAGGAGAGACAAAGGATACATGCAAGGGAGAGAGATAGCGAGAGATATTATTTACGCGAATCAATATGTATAAAGAAATAGATGGTATAGTAAAGAAAGATAGTGTGTGTGTGTGTGTGTGTGTGTGTGTATATATATATATGTGGTGTGTGTGTGTATATATATATATGTGTGTGTATATATACAGAGAGAGAGAGAGAGAGTAAAAAACAGACAGACAGGCAGGCAGAGACAAACAGACAGACAGACAGAGGACATCAAAATGCTTTGAATATCTATCGCAATAGATAGCGAAATTTAACTTTACGCAAACTTCACGCAAAACGCCACTAAATGAATTAATTACCCGTTAACATAATTATTAATTAATTAAAATAACTAAACACCAAAAAAAACATAATTAATAATTTAATTAATGCTTAATTATTATCCGTATATCGTCATTCTTTATTTAATGAAGTTTCCTTTATAAACATTCTTTTTACTCTTCTTCTTTTTCTTTTTCTTTCATTTTTAAACAAAAATTAAAACATTTTAATTTATTTAACTCAATACGAGAAATGGAGGTTCTACGTGACCATCAGAATGGCTCGTAAATCTCGACTTTTTTCACCCCCCCCCCCCCCCTTTTATGTTTCCATATAAATGCAAATTAATTTAGTAATTATGCTTTCATTCACACTTGGAAATTTTCTCTGTCTTGAAGCTCATTTTCTTGTTGATATATATATATATATATATATATATATATATATATATGAGAATGAAGTCAGAATGGTTCCCTGAGGTTTTTTATAATACACACAGACCGTGCATGGAACAAGGAACTCTTCTGGGAAAATTAAATCCACTATAGTCCGAATAAGTAATTGTAAATGACAAACACTATAGTTTTTTTTTTTTTTCACGATGTTAGCCCGACGTGGGCAACGGGTCACTCGCAAAGAGGTCCTAAAAATATAGCTTCCCTCACCAGCTATCTATCTATCTATCTATCTATCTATCTATATATATATAGTATAATACTGAACTTCGATACGAGATGATCGTTGCAGCATATTATAAATGGACTTCTGTAGTAATCAGCGGTAAATATTCGGAGCTATTCATGATCGATCTTTGTTCTCTTTTTCCATGTCATAATGCTTAATCTGGGTCTTATCTCCCAAAACAGGGAAATAACCCTGAAATTGGGGGAAGTGGAAGGCAAGGAGTGGAATTTTATCTCTTTATGATATTAGTTCAATTGCATTTAAATGCATACCGCGATCGCGTACCATATATATATATATATTTATAAGAACGCGTACGCTAACTTTTTAAATTTGGTATTTTTAATTTGCAGAAAAGAAAATAATAAGTTTAAAATTTAAAAAAAAATTTAATTATAAAAAATTCTGAATTTGAGATAGAACAAAACTGTTTACTCGTCAGACAATGTGGAATTAAAATAGAATGTGTTGGGGTTTGTCGCGAGGCCATTCCAAACGAGGTTCTCATTCGATAAACAATATTGCTTTCTTGAATTGTATTTAATTAATAGAATTGAGAAAGTTTGATAGTTTTTATGACGTTTTCTCATAGAGAAAGTTGCCATGAATAATATATATTTTATACTGTTTTTTATTATATATTTTTTTGATTATGTATTATATATTCATTATATCACAAGTCAGGTCGTTTAATGTTAGGTTAGGTTACGATTAATGTGGGCTACGTCGTTGCCAATGTCGTAACATCGCTTCCCGTTGATCAGCGAAGTTAAGCGACATTGGGTCTGGGTAGTAGTTGGATGGGAGACCGTCCTCCACGTCCAGATTATGTAGCGACCCGCGGTTCGGATCTCACGTAAAGCTGTAGGTCCCCCCCCCCGTCATATGTTGCGAAGGAGGTTAAACAACCCCAATCATTATTATTACGATTAATGTTAGACTTAATTTACTATTAATGCCCGGTTAGGTTAGGCTAGATTGAATTACTTTAGGTCCTTTAAAATAATCTGCATATAGTAAATTATTGATAAAAAAATTCCCCGAAGAAAAACTAATACTCTCAAATTCCCGAAAGAATTACTATTGGTTGAGAAATAGTCTAAGACATACCCTCTCCGTCTTATGACTTGGTACCAAATATACTGTCCTTCCCTTTTCCACAAAAATACCCATACATAAAAGTGAAAATTACAATAAGGAGTTCCCCTATTCCTCACTCCTTGCGTAGTTGATACTGCAAATTACCTGGGAAAGATAACTTCATACATTGTGTAAACAAAATAAAGCTGCAAATATACTTTAACCTTCTGAATTTGCTCGGTCCAGCAAATGATACACAACCGCTAACGTTCTGAATAACTGTTCACTGAACCAAAGATATATACACGGTGAACCAAAAGTAGGTGGACAGTAGGTTGAATACGGTTTGTGTTATATTATATTATAACTATGGTGTTCATTATAACTATGGTGTTTGTGTTTTATTATATTAAATATTATAACTAAATTTATTTAAATTTTATTTTGTATTATAGTATACAAAAAAATTAAATATGTATTCTCAAAATAAACGTTATCATTTACTGTCCACCTACATTTGGTTCACCCTATATATATATATATATATAATAAGATAGGAAACAGATGCTATTTTCAATTATTTATCAGGTTATCCCACCAAATGAATAATAGGTACTCTCCGCCTAGTGGATGGAGTGAGAACTAAGCTTTGTACAAGAGCACACTCGCGTGTTTTAGAAGTACGTACAAATATATGACCAAAAACTGAATATTATGACATTAATCTTTAAAAAATACAAGCTGTTGGTTTACGTCGTCGTCGTTGCCTAGGCAAGCTACGGCTTGGGACCGTAGCGCATCTATCCGGTATAGGTTAACCTGGATGATGTAGCCATAAGCACTGCCGCTGGTTAAGTGCCAACCAGTGATTATCTCACTAGCCGTATTGAGTCCGTTAGGCGAAACTGCGACAGTACCAAAGGTGGAAAATATAACCCTTGGATTTCTATTATTTATTTGTAAAATGGACATGGTATTAGATTAAAATAATTATTTGAATATAAATAATTAACTGACAATTGTGATATATAATTAATTATGTTTACATACAATAAAATAATACAATATACATAAAATTAGTATTAATGTGGTTTACAATTGAATTATGGGGGGTAACTAATTTAAAATGAATTTATAACTATTCCGAAATTCAAGACGGTAAAATTAACATTTATCTTGAAACTAAAATAAGAGTATTCACTACAAAGCTATATATGGTTAATTTATTAACTGATCCTATATTTCATTATATATTAAACTATATAATAACAAATCTTAACATACAATTTAAGTTGACGTTTTTCGTGGGTGATTTAGTTCTCTTTCCAAACACTAGATGGCAGCAGGGAAAAAAAGAGCTAACGCAAAAGTGGGCGGAGTTGCAGGTTTTGTTATTGATAACACAGGCCTGCGAATGAAAACTTTGTAAGAGTTGTTTTCTTACTAATAACTGATTTTATATAATTCAACTACGCTGATTTCGAATAAGGTGTCCATTTTTTCTATCATGTAAGGATTTTCTGCAAACTGGATGAAAAAAAAAAAAACATAAATAAATATTATCTATTTCAATTTACATTAGGTACCTATTTCGCTTTGTTATACTAATTACAAATGCAAACAACTTTAAAAAGAAAGAAGACTATTAACGTCAATCACATATTCATCTTTATTTGTCCTGAGTTTTCTTGTGAGATCTATGTCTTTTAGTCTCGAATGTACGCGCTGTTCCTTTTCTTTTATGTAATAATTCTGGAGTTTCCCGTTTCAACATCCAGCAGTAATCAGCCATCATACTGATGTCCCACCTTCCCTGATATCTCTCCTCCATTTCTTTGATGTCTTGCTAAAACCGTTCTCCTTGTTCTTCGCTGGGTGCTCCGAGATTCTCAGGGGAGTAATCCAAGTGTGAATGTAAGAAATGTAATTTTAAACTCATATTACAACCTAACTCTTTGAACTTATTTAGCATGTTGTTCACAATGTTTTGGTAATTTGGGTCCTTGTTGTTCCCCAAAAATTTGCTGATAATATCTTTAAAAGCAATCCACGCTTCTTTTTCAAGATTGAATGAACACTTTGAAAGAACAATGAACAAAGTCAGTTTTCTAATCTGGGGACCAACGAAAATTCCTTCTTTCAATTTTGCTTCCGAAAGAGTTAGAATTTACCACATAGATACTTAAAACAATCTCCATCTTCGTCCAAGGCCTTAACAAATTGCTTCATCAAGCCCAATTTTATGTGAAGCGGAGGTAAAAGGACTTTCTTCGTGTCAACCGAACTTTCAGGTTGAATGTTTTTAGAACGAGGTGTTAGGTTGACTCTGCGTGGCCATTCTTTTTTTATCCAGTGCTGAGTTCTTGCTCGGCTATCCCATTCACACAAAAAAACATGGAAATTTCGTATAACCTGATTGTTGACCTAACAACATACAAATCACTTTTAAGTCTCCACAAAGTAGCCAACCGTGTTCTTTGTATTTAACCTTAGCTAAAAGAAGGTCAAGATTTTCGTACGTTTCCTTTAAGTGAACCGAATGAGCCACAGGAATGGATGCATACAAGTTACCGTTGTGAAGGAGGACGCCTTTTAGACTTCTTTTGGAGGAATCAATGAAAAGTCTCCACTCATTTGGGTCATAGACTACAGCGCCTAGCTTAAGTATTAGTTCCGAAACAGTGTTGCAATATACCAGTGAATTTTCTTGAGAAAAATATTGAATGAATTCTTTTTCACGATTTCTGTACCAGTAAAATGACGTCCCGGAAGAAAGCAAGTTCTTTGCACGATGTCTGGATCCCAAAATCTCTGAAGAATCCTTCGGGAGACACAAATCTCACCAAATCATTAAGTTCACTTTGTGTAAACAATTGGGGGTCACCAGATGTTTCGTTTTTAAAACAGTCAATATCATCGTTTCCATCGTCATCAGACACCAAATCTTAGATGAAGTTATATCAAGAGTATTTGGTTTAGTAGGTACAGGTATACCAGGTCCATGAACAACAGGTCTTATAGCAGACTGAAAGTTTGGATAAGAAATTTCCTTTTTATTTTTAGTATTGTAGCCTTGCACGTTACATGAACAAACATATCAGTCACTGCTGTGATTTCTAGGCTCACGCCAGACCAGTGGAATCCCAGAAGGTAAAGAATCCTTTTTACCTTTACTCCAGAGTCTAAGTTGTTCAACACAAACAATGCAAACTTTATGTGGAGCCCATGATTTGTCTTGATCCCCAAGTTTCATTCCGAAGTACGCATAGTGCCATAGTATGCTTTCTTGACGAAGTCTGTAATATCTCACCTTTGCTTTTTCACAGTAAATTTTCCACAAATATAACAGAAAATGTTTGGGCTATTTACACACCCTCTGGTTGCCATAGCGACAAATAAACAAATTTCAAAAGAGAAATATAGTCACCGCGCACCTTTGAATAATAAAGAACTATAAACTGGCACGCACTAGACAGACTCTCTCATCTCGTGGCTTGTCAATCACTTATATACCAGCGGTGTGTTTCTCGAATGTTCTAGAAGACGCTATGACGTCACTTCTGATCTAGAAGCATTTATAGGCAGTAATTTTTAATCAAAATTTAATTTAATCAATTTTAATGAAAATTACTTACATAAGTAATAAGAAATATGACATTTTGTGAAAAATCTGTACGTGATGGCGAAAAATGAATATTATTTTCGGAATCAGCGTGCAAAATTTACTATATAAGTGATAAAATATTTTGGACAACAAAACCATCGCAGGCCTGTGTAATCTTTAACTGAATCCAGAATTTCAATCGTAGTGATTGAAACGCATACAGTGCGCAATGATTGAAAAGTTAACAATTGAAATTACATAATAACTGTATTTGATTCAAAAGAAATCAATCAATATATTAATAAAATAATAATTCGGTATTCTTAATAATACAAGAAATTTAAGTTCATTATCAATTATTCACGCTGATATTATCGTTGTGTAATACAAAAAAATATTACACCATAAATTTCTAGTTTCATATTTGTCAGAAGTGAAAAAAACTAAAATTATAGTTTTTGTTTGATGATGTTATTTAAAATCCTTCACAACATCTAAGGTCTTATAATGGAGGGGCTCTAGTACAGCTTTACGGAGCAGAGGTGATGAATGGAAAATATTATAGTGAGCTAAATGCGAATCTGGAGTTAGCATGAAAGAGAAATAAGCTTTCAAATTTTGGTTTAACAATGGATGGCAGCTAGGAGACATTATTGTATAAACAAGACTCACTGAAATTAGCACCATATTACTCCTCAGGTCAGTTAGGTTCAAGTAAATAATAAAGATTGGATAAATGATAAAAAATGAATTAAGACACTGAATCAGTCATATGAACAAGGTTAAGAAATGTATAAAGGATTACGTTAGTGTGCTGTTTGTGAGTGTGACCGGTGACCCTAATACGGTAGTTGAAGATCACGGAAAGAAGGATTTCAGCAACGCAACCATAGTCATTAGTAATAGTATCATCGTTGGCATCCGAAGTTTTCAGAGAATAAGCTGTATTTATCACAGGAATCCATTTTGTACTTAAATTCTACATCACAGACATCAAAATCTATCAGGCCTTGCTCCTGTCGCGGATATCCAACCCAATGCTCGAGAAGTGGCTTGAGAAGAGCTAAATTCATAAAACCTCACGAAGGTTTTACCAAGGTTTACCTGAAGGTTTTCCTGACACTACGAGATCATTTTAAAAGGTGTTGTAGTATAACCTTGAATTAATTATACAAAATTACTATAATTAAAGTTAACTTTAGCGTATAAATAATGATTTTCCTTGCAAATAATGCTAATTTCTAAGGCTAAGTTATATCAATAGACAGGGTGATTCACTCTCTAGTTGCCCCAGACTATCGCTAATATATCTGCTGGGGCAACCAGCGAGTGAACTACCCTGTATTATACAGGGTGTTCGGAAAGTCACTGTGCACTTATATAATCGAGATCGTCCACTCATGCTTGATGACCTGAAAACTGCAATAACTGCGTACATAAGGTCCATTTCAAAAGAAGAACTGACAAAGGTGTTTCAAAATAAAATAAGACGGGTCCAGGCCTGTATTGATGTTAAAGGACATCACTTTCAACACCTTTTATAAGTTCTGATGGTCCCATCCATAACCTCTATCATATATGCAATGTTATACTATTGTATGCTATTAAATAAATATAAGTGCACAGTGACTTTCCGAACACCCTGTATATGAAGAACGATAATTTCTTATAGTTTAATTACTTTGTACAAATTACACACACCCCTATATTTTTGCTTCAGTAAATTTTATTTTATATAATTATAATTAACGATGATAATTTATAATGATAATTTATAATTTATAATGCTAATAAACATTTATAAACACTACAAATAACTACACTATGATTTACCAAAACTGTCTTTTTTTTGTGTTTATATACAGGGTGATTACAAAAGAAATATATAATTTCAAAAATTTATTGTGATCAAACTATTTCTAATACAAAAATAATAATAATGTGCGTGGAAACCGTAACTCGCAAAGTTGTTGTTTTTAGTTTACGGATGTTCAATAGGATTTCCGTGGGTAACCCGGAAAAATAACTGGAAAAACAACCGGATTCTTCAAGCCGTAGCATCCATTGACCGAAATATCTTACGAAAACTGTGAGAAGAGTTTGAATATCGTTTGGACAATGCCACGGTTACCCACGGAAGTCATAATGAACCATTTAGAAACTAAAAAATACTTTGCGAGTTACTGTTTCCATTCGTGTTATTATTATTTTTGTATCAGAAATAGTTCGATCGAAATTGTAAACTTTTTTGTAATCACCCTGTATATATATATATATATATATATATATATATATATATATATATATATATATATATATATATATATATATATGATAGAAGTTACAATAACCGTAGACTGATTTAAAACGAAAAGTGAAGTAACACAAGCATCATTAAGAAGGGTTTGTCCTTTAATGCTTCCCTTCTCTGGGCAATTTTTATAGGCCTACCTATAATGATTTTTACTTCCAACCTTCACTGTTTTAACACCATATTTAATGGCAGACTTATCTCTTTTGTAGGTATAGTAACTGGAGGTCAACCAGAATTTGCCCAACCTTTGAAAAATGTTTCTGTTCCAGTGGGTAGGGACGCCGTTTTCTCATGCATTGTCACACATCTTGGAGGATATAGGGTAACTATTATTATAATTATTATAATTATTAACATTATTATTATCATTATTATTATTATTATTATATTATAATTATTATTATCATTTTAATTATTATTATTATTATTATTATTATTATTATTATTTCCAAGTTTTAGAATATTAATTTCTATGATAATAAAGACTCATTATTTCTGTAATTAATTATGTTATAATAATAATAATATAGATTAAATTATCATAATAGTTGAGGCTTGAAATAAAAATATTAAATTTTTTTTACTTACTTAACATATTTTTTGAAAATTAACATATTCTTCGCTTATCCCTTCTTGTCATGCCTGATTATCTTTTTAACTTTCTGTTAATCTTCAAATAATCTTTTTATAATCTTTCTTTTTTTCTTTTTAAGCTTAATTATTTATAAATTTATATTATATAATATTAATAATAGTTCTTATAAATATTCTTTTTTAATTTTTAACCAAGATGCACTGTGGTTCCAACAGCTTACATTTTTTTTTTTTTTTTTTTTAATTGAAGTTGTTTTTTCGGAAGCGAATTTGAAATGAAAGTTTTTGGAAAAAAAAATTGGTGTTTTTATTTTGTATTTTTCTCTCCCTCTTCCCCCTCGACACAGGAAAGATGATCGGGCTTTAATGTTATTTCCTCAATGTGATATTTTATTTACTAGTTTTCGTACAGCTAGATTAAGTTAGGTTAGGATTAGTGTTAGATTGTGTTAAGTGTAGTTAGGTTACATTGGGTTATTAGGGAAATAATTTTGAATGTTGTTTGTGGTTGATTTTTTTTGTATTAATCGTTATGATTGAGTTAGTGTGTGTGTGTGTGTGTGTGTGTGTGTGTGTATTCATTTATTATCCTTACAACCTGAGAGGGTATTATGGGTAATTAATACTACACTAATAAGTTTTTTAGGTCATTTTCAATCTTTAATGTTTAAAACGTTACCTTAAACCTGATATTTAAAAAAAAAAAAATTTTTACTTCATGCAATACGCAGTATCTTCACTAGGGGCAAGGTTCGCTTTCACTTTATATCATTGCTGTTTACCCATGAAAGGGCATACCCATTATAGGATAGATAGCTGAACTGGCACTGATAGAGCGAGAGTTAAGTAATATTTCTGATACAAAACTTTAAATACAGCTTACTTATATATTTACGCTTTCGAGTATATTTTCTATACATGAATTTTTATCTATGGGAAATATTTAATATATATTTTTCTTAATTGCCGAGTTTTTTATTTTTATTTATTTTTATTTTGGTTTTGATACCGAAATACTTCGAAACGTACGTTAAAAAAAGAGAGAAAACAATCGATGCGTGACTGATTCAGTGAGCCTTTTAACGTCCTCACACCCTTTCGATCATTAAAACGATCACCATCACCATCGATAAGAAAGCATAAAACCAATATGCAAGAGCGAAGAAACTTTAGACACCGAGCTCGTCACTGTTTCCATTCTCCATTTCTTAGTCTAGTTTAGGACAGTACCTTTCAACCTTTCAAAGGTTCCATGTGATGATTCCTCATTTCACGAAGGTCAAGCTTGTCGACCCTCCTCTCCAGTCGGCCTGGTGAAGTAGTGAGTTGGTTTCTTGTATTCTGAATCTCACATAGCCAGGTACGCCCGGCTCATCGGGGATTGTTCTGAGCCAGGCGTCTAATCTTCTTTTGAAGATGTCCACTGTAACCCACTCGTGTTCCTTAGGTCTTTGAGCAGCTGATTAAACAGTTTTCATTCTCTCACAACAAAACTATTTTCTTTCAGAGTTAAGGATGTTCCCTGTCTAGCCTTTAATTTGGGAACACGACAGTCTTTCTTTTCTACTTTCCACCGTTGTTTGGGGAGTTACAGGTTTCAGAGTAAAATTAGGGACTAGTTTCTCCATATTTTCCAAATGTAAATGATGGTATCTCTCTCTTCTCCTTTCCAGTGAATATAAGTTAGTTCGCGAACCCTCCCAGTAATTTAGTTCTTTGCACCCTTTGATCTTGGCTGTGAAGCTTCTCTAAATCCCTTCTAGCTGGCTAATGTCTTCTTTTTTATATGGGATGTTAGGACCGAGCAGTGTTCCAATTTGGGTATGATCAGTGTTTTCAGTAGAGGAATCATTATATTCCTATCCCTCGTTTAAAGGTTCTCAGTATCTGCCCAGTTATTCTCTTTGCTCTGTTTACTGCTATCTTATTTTGTGTTTCAAATTTCGCATCATCATTCATTACAAACCCATAAATCTTTTGACCTAGAATTTCTCTGAATTTCCTGTCCATTTGGGGTATAATATTCCATGAATTTTAGGTCTTCTCTTTTTCCGTACCGTAAACAGCTGAAATTTCTCAGTGTTAAACTTCATATTTTGTCTTCCGTCCACTGTAGATTCTGTTCATGTCGGTTTGTAGAGATCCTATATCTTCTGGGTTTCTTATTTTTCTACTGATCTTTGTTTCATCGGCAAAAGATGTTACTGTGTTGTCTCTGGTAACGTCCTCATTTATGTCAGTTAGCATGATTATGAAGAGTAGTGGAGCTAATACTGTTCCTTGTGGTACTGAAGTGAGGACCTCTAGTTCTGATTAAGATACTCCTTCTACTGTAACAACTTGCCGCCGCTCACTAAGGAAATTATATATCCATTTCCCTACTTCTCCTGTTATTTCCATATATTTCAGTTTATGTATTATGATTCCATGGTAGCACTTGTCAAACACTTTGGCAAAGTCTGTGTATATTACATCATACTTTTCATTACTTTCAAGTGCATCAATAATGTTGTTGTAGGGTTTCATTAGTTGTGATAGGCATGACCCATGTTGGTTATCATTGAATTTTTTCTGAGTTTCCAAAAAGTCATGGATTTTCTGTTTAACTATTCTTTCAAATATTTTGGTGAGATGAAGTAAGCGACACTGGCCTGTAGTTTTTGGCCTCGGATCGATCGCCTCCTTTATATATTGGGACTATGTTCGCGCTCTTCAGGATGCCCGGTATTTCTCCCGTGTCTAGTGATCGTCTTCATATGCAATATAGGGGCTCAGCGATTGCATTCTTGCAGTTTTTGATCAGTGTGACATTCCATTTATCTGGTCCTCCCGCTGAGTGTGCTTTTAGTTTCCCTATAGCTTGTGTAATATCATCTCTCGTAAAGTCGAAGTCCGTTATACTTTCCCTTGTAGTTCTTCTTCAAAGAACGCGTTTCTATCGCATATCAGTTTATGTCTTTGGAATACTGAAAGATGATTCGTACTGAGCTCTTAATATTTCAGATACTTCTGTTAGATCATCAGATAAAACACTATTCTCGTTTTTTAGAGGTCCGATAGGAGCATGGTTTTTCGACTTCCTTTTTGTAAAATTATAGAAGTACTTTGAGTTAACCTTTATCGCTTCTATAGCGTCGTCTTCTTCTTTTTCTGTATGCTTCTCAATTAGGTCCTGTATGACGTCATCGATACTCTGTAGTTTATCATTTAATATTTTCCTGATGTGGTTATCTTTACAGTTACTTAGTTTTACAGTCACTCTTTTTCTCTTTCGGAACAATGACCTCTTTTTTCTCTCCAACCTGCTTCTCTTTCCTCTTTGCTGTATTTTTGGGATATGTCTTTCCACAATTTCCAGCGTCTTCTCCTCTAAAGTCGTTAGCATCGCTTCCTTTGTCTTGGCCTCGAAAATAATTTTCCAATCTATTACTTCCATGCTGGATGCAACATCTTCCCAGTTTATAGCTTTGGAGTGAAAATTAAAAAATTCGAATTTGCTTCTTTCTGTTGTTCGTGCTCTTTCCTTTCCTGTTGCTTTTATATTGGTTGTTATTTCAATAATGTTGTGGTCCGATATTATAGTTGGGGATATTTCTACATTATCACTGCATTAAGACTGCTTTATATTTTAAATATTTATTACTATCAAGTAACTCTCTTTTTAACGTTTTTAAATATAGTACTTTTTTAATTTTTTAAAAAACAAATTTTTGGAATTAGCGTGAATGAGTCCCATTTTTCCAAGAATGAAAGATAAAAAGTCCGCGTTTTTCAGCGACATACTTAACTTAGGTATTATTGAAATAATACCCAAAAATAAAATGTTGGAAACACAAGGCATTTAATATTCTTAAACTCCTATTTAGGTCTTGCTTCATTAAACATTAAACATAATTAATGCCATAAATGGTATGTTCATTAATTATAAAATATAATTAAATTCCTTTTTGAATGAAAATTTATTTAAAATTTAAGATCCGAGATTAGCTATGTAAACAAATAATATCTTAAGTTTTCTCTATAAGCTGTCTGTATACCCTAATATTGCATCGCTTTTCTACATTAAATACCAACTGCCCACAAAGTTAATATTTTATATATATATCTATATACAGTTATATTCTTCTTTATCCTTTCTGCTTCGCCCGCTACTCTTGCATATCCATGAACAAATGAGTAAATAAGGAAGTTTTTAATACTTAAAGATAGTTTTTTTAACTTTTTAACTTTAAATTTATAACTTACGTGTAAATAATAACTAAAGACTAGTTAAAATATGTTGATTAAACTGAATTGAGTAAAATGTAAATAAAGAGTTAAAACAATTAACTAAATTAACGTAAAATACATTTTTTTTTAACAAAGAATTTATGTTTTGCTAATTGTTAATTTAGTAATATTTTTAGTTTTGTTAATTAATATTTTTAGTTAAAACTTATTATCATCACACGAAACATTACTGTTAATATTTCACTTATGTTAACTGAAAGTATAAATCTTAAGTAATAATAATAATAATAATAATAATAATAATAATAATCTTTATTGAGAAATAATACATTACATAAGATATACATCACATCCATATAGGTTGAAACAATGTTGTCATTAACTTTTAATTTTGCAGTTTTTAGTGACAAGTAGTTTAATTACAGTATTCTTACCTGAATATGGCGTTAGGAAGCATGCCAACAGCTTTCCAGGCAAAAACCTTTGAGATTCATTTCAATTTTTACGAAGGAAAATAAGAAATAGAAATAGAATTAATGGAAAATAAAATAAAGTTATATTTAGTTAATTCTGTCATTACAAATGAAAATTGAGATAAGCTTCGAAATAAGAGAAAGAGAAGTGATAAAGAATACGATAATAATAATAATAGGAATAAAAGAAATAAGAGGAAATAAAAATGGTAAACGATCAGTAAATAGAACGTATTAAAATACCAATAATAATTAATTTCTATTATTACAAATTAGAAATAATGATGATACAAATGTATTTTATTAATTTAATATTTTAAACAAATTTATTTTATTAATTTAATATTTTAAACAAATTTATTTTATTAATTTAATATTTTAAACAAATTTATTTTATTAATTTAATATTTTAAACAAATGTATTTTATTAATTTATTATTTTAAACAAATGTATTTTATTAATTTATAATTTTAAACAAATGTATTTTATTAATTTAATATTTTAAACAAATTTATTTTATTAATTTAATATTTTAAACAAATTTATTTTATTAATTTAATATTTTAAACAAATTTATTTTATTAATTTAATATTTTAAACAAATTTATTTTATTAATTTAATATTTTAAACAAATGTATTTTATTAATTTAATATTTTAAACAAATGTATTTTATTAATTTATAATTTTAAACAAATGTATTTTATTAAATAAATGTATAATTTATTTAAAATCAACATAATATATATAAAATTCAGTATAACTCTTCCTTTTTACTCTTTGTACCCAAAAATGCCCAAAGGTTTTCAGAGATAATTAAGTCAGTAAATTAAGTTTCTTATTAAATTATATAAAAGTAAGGCGCGTAAATATTCATAAATAAATACCCAACAACCCATTACCCAATACCCAAGTTGTAAACTACTGTAAAAAAAAATCTAATACCCAGAACAGTAAAAACTGTAATGTAAGCTAAATCTTTGAATTCAGTGAAATAAATATTTCAGTTGATATTTTACTGTACGTAAAAACAGTAAATTCAAGGCCTTTTCTGTACTTTTCTGTGCTTTTCTGTACTTTGTACTTAAAAATTTTTACTTAAATCATAAAAGTATAAAATTAGCACAAAATGTACGATACTTTACGGGTATACTTAGTACATTTTCTGCAATATATAATATGAATTGAATAAATAAATAATATTTATTATAAATAATAAAAATAAATAAAAATAAATTATATATATATATATATACACACTTTAGAATAAGTAAACAGATAAATTTTTTAAATCCTTCCAAATTCCCTCCAATATAAAATTAAGCTCAGTAATTCTGTATGGGTCAAATTAATTAATTAATAAATGGATAAAAAATGGGTGACCATCTTCTGCGTCCAGATGATGTAGCGACCCGTGATTCGAACCCGACGTAACGCTGTAAGTCCCCTCCGTCACACGACCTTTGCCATTACGAAGGAAGTTAAATAACTCCAAAGACATCACATTATAGAGAATATAACTTATTTCATACGGTATACAAAATTTAAGTACTAGTATTTGGTCCTCTCTTTGCATATGTAAACACAGAGACGTCAACATTTCTCTTTGAGGTTAGTTTAGAATTTCAAAATTTGTATTCATTTCAATACTATACGCGTACCTTTTGTACTTCTCTTAAAATAAAACATTTAGCTCGTCAATGACAGGAGATCTGAGATGAAATTATTATTTTTATAGCTTTAGAATAGCGATATCATTTGAAGATCCACCTTATCACCTGCCATTATTTAGATTCAGTGATAGGCAACCTTTTTTGAAACTGGGTCACTTTGATTTATTGGTAATTTGATAATGGGTCAGTGTTCAAAATTTAAATAAAAATATACTATTTTCGGGACATTTTAAAATAAAAAACACTTTACACGTAATAATATTTATTATTTTATATATACTATATACTACAATTGACCCGCGGGTCAAAGTTTGCCGACCATTGAATTTTAGATCATTGTTTTGATCGTAAGTTCAAATCAGTTGAACAAAATAAGATACACTTCTTATTCTTATTCCCGCATCTAATTTACAAAATGATTTCTGAAACTTCATTAGCTTTTCTCTAAATAATATTGGAACGACTTTCCCTTTAAGGGTGAAATGGAACAATAGGATAATATTTGTTAAAGATGCGGGCATGTAATTTTTGGGTCTCATATCAGTTCGTATTTGTACAGATCATTCACCTTTCCCGAAACCAAAAAGTAAAGTCCCCCCCCCCCCCGTTTTGCTTTTATACCGTTAATTACTATTAGGTAATTATTTAAAGTTTAAAATAATATAAAACATAGCAAAAATTAAAAAATAAATGCATCTTTTTCTCTGAAGACCTTTGCGTACAGACCATATTCACTTGGCTAAACTAGAAACAACAAACCAGCATTGAAATTTTATTTCATAAGTCATTATCAATCGTAAAAACGAATCCCAAAGTCTAATAACTTAAGTGACGTCAGAGTGAATATGGTTACTACAGAATCCCCTTTATAAAGGATCTAATTGTTTCTCGCTATCAATGATAAACCATTTTCTCCAGTCTTTATATTATTTATAATTTACTTCTCTTTACAGGAAAACTGGACACGTCTACAGGTGAATGTCAAATTTCGCATTTACAGTAGTGATTGCTCGAGCGTTCTCAGATGTCACTGTACATTCACTGTATATATATATATATACACACTTATATACATATAATCACTCTATATTCACTTTCTCTATATATATATAAATTTCTTTATATAGTTATACGGTATATAGTACTGTATTATCATATATGATTATTATAGACGCTTGCTGTCATTTGTATATACATATTTGTCCTAAATTAATCTTTAAATAAAAACTAAATTAAAAAAAACTTTAAAAAAAATAATATATATATACTTAAAAAATGAGTTTATTTGTCAGTAACTACAAGTGAACTTAAAAGTCTTTTAAAAAAAGACTTTTAAAAGTCTTAAATTATAACTTATGTCTGTAAATCATTCCTCTTAACATATTCTGATGTGCTTTTGTACATATAATTTTCCTTCTCTGCTATATTTGCTGTTTATCATCAAGCTTTTATAAAATTTACAAAGAGGTTTGCATTTTTTATAAGAAGAAAAGGAGGAAATGGAGGCCAGGGTTGCCAAATCTACAAATTAAATGTTAGGGGTTAGGTTATTCACCGCTGCAGGGGAAATAAGTAAGTGAGGAAGGGACATTAGAGGTGCTAATACCTCAGCATGTAATGTAGCACCAAAAACAGATGAATCAGTCAATCATGGGACATTAATCTAGATCCTCATAGAACAGAGGTAACTACGAATTACACCCAAATTGCCAAAAATAAAATATCGACAATTGTTGGTCTCAACTGTGTTACTTTTTGAGTTTTAATCCAACTTTCGTCCTTCACGTGACTTTTAGGTTACGAATGGAGTTGAACAACCATAAACATTATTATTTATTATTTATTTAATTTAAACTAATCAGACTTAACCTAACCTGAGCTAACAAAGAACGGTTAAAAACTTGACTTTTTTTTTTTTTACCAAGTTTTATTGATTTTATTTCAGATTTTTTTTTTGAGGGATGTGCGTTTTATATTGGCAATATAATTAATATAATATATTAAACCAACACTCTAAATTTGGTTCTTTTGGAATACTTTAAGTAATACTTGCGTTGTTTTAGTTAATTGTATTAATTGTACTGTTGGCATCTAAAGTACATCCATTACTTTATTTGTACACAGTTGATATAAAGTATACCGATATTTTGTTCATTATAAGTGTATATGTACATACGTAAAATAAAGGAAATATAATAGATGTACGATAAGTGCCAAATGTAAACAGATAGACAAAAATAATCCATCTATTACTTACCGTAGGCATAAAGTACCAGATTTCGAGTTAACACCCACCCACTAACTGTTCATATAAAGTTCGAAACGGCAGTAATCGTAGAAACTTAAAATAAAAATACTGTAAAAATCCATAGAAAACAACCAAGTGATTACTTTTGATAAATTAAAGGAATCCCCCATTATTAATCCTAATAATTGAGTTAAAAAATGATAAGGAAAACTTAAAAAATAGAATTAAGAACACTTAAAAGAAGTTAAAGTAACGAAAGTTCAAAATGAGAGAAACGTTAATCCAAAGAAACGTTTAATAAATGTTTTCTATTAAATTTATGAATCTGAGAATTTAATTTAAAAAAGTTACATTTTTAAATTATTTAAAATTTGCAATACACAAACTGCGCTTTAATTTTCAGTTAATAACTTTAATAAAAATATAAAACATGAAAAATATTATTTGATTTACGTACAACACTTATTAAATAAGTATGTACAACATTCAGTGCCAAACATACAACTCTGGATCAGAAAAATAGAATACTCTCTCAAATGCACTCGTGACTTTGATCATACCTTTAAGCTATACACTTTTATAGAGCATATGACCCGGAGTTGTATGTCTAATTTTCTGATCCGGAGTTGTATGTCTAATTTTCTGATCCGGAGTTGTATGTCTATTTTTCTGACCCGGAGTTGTATATGTCTGACAAAAGCCATAATTGGAAAAAGACTATTAGATATTGGTATTAGGTATTAGATATTGATATTAGGTATTAGATATTGGTGTTAGGTATTAGATATTGGTATTAGGTATTAGATATTGCACCCTTACACCAAGATGCACTTAATGTACAAGATGCAAAGCAAACCTCTTTGTTTCCTAAACTTTCTATTGTATATATAATAAAACAAATCTAATTCGCTTGGGAATAACAGCTATCATCTAGGAACGCTTGTAGCTTTAACTGTTCATGTTAAACTCTTTGTGTTGGATGCCTGGTAAATGCTTTTGCCTTCGTGCACAGTTCGATATCTATTAGCGGTAGAAATATGATCTTAATCGCACGTTTGGACACACTTCATTCCTACTTAATACGTAGCTATTATCTTATGGTGATTTTTATCATTATATATATATATACTGTATTATGAGTTGATGGTGGCACGGATATAATAATTAGCGCGTAGTAACGCGTTGATGATCCTGGAAGTTTCGTGTACAGTAAGTAAGTAAGTTTTCGGTTGATGGGTTATACTTTTGTAGTTCATTTAACTTAGTTATATTACCGATAATGTTTTCAGATAACTCTAAAGGTATCCCTCACTGTCGAGGATGTTGTTTTATGACTGTGAAATACATTCCTTTTATCGATCACTTCTCACTTGGCATCATTCCATTTTCCATTAGCTGTCCGAAAGTGGGAGTGTTCAAAGTAGGAATTCCAGACTTGGGAAAGAGAGATTAAACGATGACTGTGACGTAGTTGCAGACCTCTGAGAGTATTTTCTTTGAAAGAATTGAACTCAAAGTGGGAAATTTTATAGAGTGATAATGATCGATCTGAGAGTCGCCTCCTTTCAAATTCCCACTTTCGAAATTTTCATTCTTGGATAAACATTGAATTGAGAATGACCGAGATTGGAAAAAGAACCTTTTTTACCAACTGGGATTACGTCTTGATATTTATTTCCCGAATCCTCCCTAATTTCGTATCATGTTCTTCTCTCCCCCCCGCCCCGATTCCAATTATACCTTCATACAGACATTCAAATTTGACGTCATATTCTTTCAACAGCATTTATTACTTTACAATGCAAAACATAATAAACTTTATGTGATATTTATATTAATACTCTTATAAACTTCAATTTAGAGACGTAAACATCTTATATCATATACCAACACCAAAAAATTAGGATTTACATATATGTGTATACTCATATATACGATATACCGTATAGAGGGTGCTTAAATTTTTTTTATCCACTTATATGGCGCTAATATGTCATTGTTTACCACTTACAGTTTGTGTGTGGTTTTTTTTTGTTTATGTAAGTATTTGTGTGTTTATTTGCTTTTTTATTAATAATAATGTCGTTTTCTTCAGGGACTGTGTGAGTGATTAATGAGTGAACCCCATTCAGTGGAAATGGCTACATGGTTTACATTAGATCAAAGCAGATTTCTGCGTTCCTCTAATGCGTTTCTCTACTGCAGATTTCTGCGTTGTTCTAATGTAAACTTTGTAGCCATTCCCATTGTATGGGGTTCACTCATTAATCACTCACACAATCCTGAAAAAAACGACATTATTATTAAGAAAAACAAGCAAATAAACACACAAATACTTACATAAACAAAAAAAAAACCTACAAACTACAAGTGGTAAGCAATGACATATTAGCGCCATATAAATTATAAAATTTCTGAAGCACCCTGTGTATATACAGTATATATATAATATATATATATATATATATATTCCTTTATTTTACGGCAGCAATAAAAGAATTGCAGAAAATTGCAAGAGACAATCGGTATGAATTTTAAATGTAAAAATTTGAATAAGGAAATTTTACTGGAAATTTAAGCTCATTTACAGCAATTACAGAACTGAGATTTATAATAATATATAATAATAATATAATAATAATAATAATAGTGAATAATCTTAAAATCAATCGATTTATTACTTTTTAAATGAGGTAATCGCCTTTCTCATTAAAACACACCGACATAGTCTTCAAGTTTTAATGGTTCATCAACAACATCGAAAAAAAAAAAAAAAAGAATTGTAAAATGCGTTAAAAATATTTTATTTTAAAAAAAAATTAAAATTGGTCACTTTTTCATCTTCTCCTACAGCTGTTTCAAGCGAACATTCTTGCTTGCTCTTTTGTCCATTTCAAATTCATTGGAATTTCTTCCGTTTCTTAGATTCTTCTTTATTATTAATTTAATATTTATTTATTAGTATTTTAATATTTATTTATTAGTATTTGAATATTTATTTATTATTAATTTAATATTTATTTATTATTAATTTAGTATTTAATTATTATTAATTTAATATTTATTTATTATTAATTTAATATTTATTTATTATTATTTTAATATTTATTTATTATTAATTAATATTTATTTATTATTAATTTAATATTTATTTATTAT
>JAJOZX010001632.1:0-85000 GCA_023014485.1 Bathynomus jamesi
TTAATTTTCAGTAATTCAATGATGCCCGAAAATCTCTATATTCCTGTTACTTCATTCACATACTAAACTATAACATTAGTAATATATATATATATATATATATATATATATATATATATATATATATACAGGGTGTGTATAAATCTGATTTGAACTGGGTCAAACTAGTTTCGTAACGCAAGTGAAGAAAGGTATAGAAGTCGATGGCGAACTTTTCAACCCCTCTTATAAACCTTACTATCGAATATGCAGTCGTTATAAAGTAAGTAATAAATATTACATAATATGTAATACATACATGTAGTACAGGGTGATCCGTTTGGATATGGATAAAGTAAAATTGATGTGAAATGGAAACAGTAACATTGTATAGTTTAATATTTGACAAACAATGCCCACAAAGATGATAGATTGTGACAAACCTAATTAGTCTTCAACATGACTCCCACCCCCTCTTCCGGACACGACAGAGGTTATAACGAGAGGCTAATTCTTACGACCACCTACGTGTGGTTTAGTGATAGACACCGTTTCTTCAAATGTGTGGTACCACTGCACTATGGAGTCGTATTTCGGAGCTTTTCGAACACCATACACACGGCGAAACTCACGCTGTACCGCTGTCACACTCTCAAACTTAGCAAACCAAATGATACACTTCGCACGTTGTTGTGCATTCTCCGCCATCTTCGAAACTGGCATATGTCTCATAAGTCTGACAGCAGATGGCGTTCGTACGTCTGGCAGCGGATGGCATAGCCTATTACAAACTCCCACATCTTGGTAGATTCTCACAGCGTTTTTATTTTATCCATACCCAAACGGATCACCCTGTACATACCTGTAATAAATATTACATAAATATTACCTATTAGTAGGCCCTACATGTAAAAAATATTACTTGTCCATGTTCACTTGCGTTACTATAATTCAAATCGGATTTCTCTCTTCACTCGCCTTACTTTATACACACCCTGTATATATATATAAGAAAGTCCTTCCCATGTGAAGTACCTTAAGTTTGAATGGGCAATGGACGAAAGGTAGAAAACATGTTAGAAACATGTCTTTCAAGTATTTTAAAAGACATTTGAGTTCTAGTTCGGTATGTAAAAATGGGTACCGGGCACCCTTTGCCAAACGGAAGATCTTTTTTGAACATCCACTATCCCAATAATTACCCAAAAACTTACTATGAATAAAAATCTTCATATATTAATTAAGAACTAAGTAATCAGGAATGGACAAAGGATAAAAGCCGACGACTGGTACAAATTAGTAACGTTTCAAATACACTCATTCCTAACTTAACAATGCAAAAATTTCAGGCCTTAAACGGTTAATGCTATAATAGAGTGGCTTCGTTAAATATGTGTGTGTGTGACCGGGGGATGGTGGGGGGGGGGGGGGGGGGGGGGGGGTTCGAGGTTATTTAACTCTTTCTTAACAACAAAAGTCACGTGACGGAGAGAACCTACGGATTTGCGTGGAATCCGAACTACGCGTCGCTACATTATCTGGACGCAGAGGACAATCCCCCATCCAACTAATACCCAGAACCAATGTCGCTTAACTTTGCTGATCTAACATAACTTTGTAGGTTCCCTCCTGACGTGTTATGAAGGAAGTTAAAAACCGCAAAACATTATTATTATTATGGGATTTACTTCTAACCCATCGATAGTTGGTGTTTCCATATTATACTGTATTGTGATACCCATCATATTCTGAACAAGTTATAATAGGTATGGAGATTCAGAAAAAAGTTCGCCTCGAACAGTGATTCCCAACCTTTTTACTAGGGTGGCTCAGTTTTGATGGTCATAAATGTTGGTGGCCCATATATATATATATATATATATATATTATATAATATATATATATATATATATATATGGGAATGAACTCAGAATGGTTTCCCTGAGGTTTTTTATGATACACACAGACCGTGCATGGAACAAGGAACTCTTCTGGGATAATTAAATCCACTCTAGTCCGAATAAGTAATGGTAAATGACAAATACCATAGTTTTTTCTTTTCATGATACTAGCCTGACGTGGGCAACGGGTCACTCGCAGAGAGGTCCCAAAAATATAGCTTCCCTCACCAGCTATCTGCGAAGCAGATAGGATCCTGTCCCAAAGCTGGATCCTATCTGCTTTGCAGATAACTGGTGAGGGAAGCTATATTGTTCAGGGTTCAGGGTTGAGTTGGAGGCGAAAGTTAGAGCGAAGAGTTCAGCTTTATCGGGAGAAGGGACGGCAACTGAGCCGTCGGAATGGAAAAGAGGAGGGAAAGAAGAAGGAAAGTTGTTGGAGAGGTTCTTGGCGAGATGCCAGAAAGAGGGAGAAGAATTAGATAGGTTTTTACATTTTTGCCTGATGAAGGAATTTTTGGCGAATCGAAGAACAGATTTTGCAAAATTCAGCGCAGAAATATAGGTGAGAGTCAGGACTTAGATGGCGACGGTACCTTCTGAAAGCCTCCTCTCTGTTGTGGATAGAATTAGAACAAAGTTAAACCAAGGTTTTTTTTGCATTAGTAGTACGAACAGAATATGGAATGTACGCCTCCATGACCAAGAGGATCACCTCCGTGATGCGCTCAGCGCGCTGGGAGGGGCCCCGCCACGGAAGCAGTAATCATTTTATGGGAAATTAGAGAAGTACTGCCTAAGGGTCTCCCAATCAGCGGCGCCAAAGTGCCAAAGGCGTCTTCTCCTGGGAGGATCCAAAGGCCGAACTGGAGCAATAGGACAGGAAATAAATATAAGGTTGTGGGCGGAGAAGCCCAAGGGAGAAAAAAGTTTGACAGAGTAAGAAGAAAGATGAGTGGTGAGAAATAAATCCAGAATGTTGAACCTATTTTCAAGGCGATTTCTTGAAATGGAGATTTCAGCGAAGGGAGAGTGGGATAGAATGTATTCCACTTTGGAAGTAAGGTAGCCAAAGAGTTTTGCATAGTCAGTAGAATTAGGAGAAAGGTAGACAGATGTATTTAGTTTGGGATTGGCATGTAAGCCGAACCCAGAGGGTGTAGAATTCGGAGGATTTAAGTGCGATGCCATTTTATTAGTTTTTAATTTGGAAAAGATTGTGCAGTATGTAAGATGTATATATGTGTAGTGATGAATAGTGAGAGAAGTGTGTGTTTGAGAGCATGTTGTACTGCTCACAGGGTAGATGAGACACGGAAAAAGACCAGCTAAGGAGGACAGTAACAGAAGAAACGGGAGTTCCAGCACTCCCTGTCTCTTGCTTAATGTCAACCCCCCCCCTCCATAGTACTTCCCTGGTCGATTGGTTTCTACACACTCCTCCAATGAATAGGATTTCCAAATGGTTATTTTTTTATAAAAATTAATTCTACCATAACTATATTACAACAATCATGGCCAATCTTAACTTCTAAATGAACACACCTTACCATGAACACGTCCGAATTAAATCATTTTACAGCAACTACTTCTAAACGACCTTACCAAGATCATCTCAAAATGAGTTCATCTTACCATGAAGAGCCATAAGTGCATGTTACTCTCCCTAAATGAGTCCTTCTCGCTTCATTTAGAAGCGAGACGCGGTACCACCTCACGGCACAGGTGAGTCCTTCGCCACTCAATCGATAATCGACGATTGTCCCTCTCCTCGAGCTCGCTCGCGTTGGCCACGCCTTGCCAGTCAGAATCCTTTCAGGAAGTGACAAAACAACAGCCAAAGAAGCTCTCGAGAAGCCAATAATCTCTTCCGAGGGTAATCTTTTTATGTAATAAGCATCTTTCTCCATGAGGGTGATAGGGTTTGCCTCGAAAAGCATAGTCGTTTCATAGGTCTTTAACTGAGAGTCGAAGGTAAAAAGGAATTTGGTCTCTCTTTGATTGATTTACAGCATCCTCATCAGTCGACTAGGAGAAGAGAAGAGATATGGTCCCACTCGGCTTTCCACCTCCTTTAACACACACACACACACACACACATTAAAATGAAAATTTATAGTGACCAAGCACCTTCATGTTATTTCTCTCTTAACATATTATAAGAGTCTGATAATACGGTAAAAAAAATAAACACGAAATCGCTTGGTCACTATAAATTTTAATTTTCCTTGTGGCTTTTGGATAACTTTTTGAAGAATTTAAGTTTTTGTTTTTTTTGGTGCGTGTGAATGAGTGAGAGTGTGAAAGTGTGAGTGTGTGATTGAGTGAGTGGTCTCAATTTTGGATCTTGAGAGTCATGAGAATTTTTACGTACAATTTTTGTTCTAAGATATTTTTTTTGGGGGGAGCTTTGTGTCAATTTTTTTTCTTACGAAACAAAAAGAGATTCGAGGAATTTGATGGTTTTGTCCGTAAATGAAACACAAGGGAAAAAGTGGCAACATTTCCACGGTATAATGTATATAAGGTCATTATTTTAACGCTTCTGGAATCCTTGAGGTTCGAACGTTAAGACTACATTTTTTTTAACTTAGTTCTCAATTTTGATTTTAAGACTATTTTTGTATAAAGGTGTGAACATAAAATATTTTTGCGATAGGCCTTTACCTCAACAAGTAAATTGCATGAAACTCCGTCTCAACTACATAATTTCCCCTTTTTGATATATTTATGATGATGATAATAATAATAATAATAATAATAATAATAATAATAAAGCATATTCTCTATATTTTGAACTTTGAAAAACTGCATTCATATTTCTTCTTAAAAAAAACATTAGTAATAAGAAATAATAAAATAAATTAATAATAATTTTACTAATATATATACAGTAATAGTTTTGTATCGTATTTTTCTTCTTGAAAATCATTTTCATCATTTTTAGTTCAGCAACTTTTTTCTTGACTGCCAGATAACCCTTTAGCAGGAAGCAGGAAGCTCTCTCTCTCTCTCTCTCTCTCTCTCTCTCTCTCTAAACAGAGAACAATTTTGGAGAAAGTCCATCTACTAGAAATAAAATTTCTAAAACAGCACAAAAAATCAGTGACCACAAATGGCTGTTTTGTTTTTAAATTTTTATTAGTAATCCAAAGAAATAAAATAGCCAAAGAAAAACAGAACGCTACGAATTAGTATTATATATATATATATATATATATATCAGTGGCGACTCCAGCTCTTCAAGACTACTCGGGCTCTTTTTAAATTTTCAAGTCTACATATGAGCCGACATTTAAATGCATGACAATAACTTAAGATTATCAATAAAATAAATAAATACATACCTCAGTAAAAAAAATTATTTGACTTTTATTTACTTGAACATAAAGTCCAAGCGTCTTGGTTTTAAAGCAAATTCCTTTAATATTCGGTCGTGTAATTCCTTTTTGCCCATGGGTGGGCTATACTTCTCAGAATACTTATAATATTAAAAATAAATCAGATTATTTAAGAAAAGCGAACAACTTCACATTGCGGCAAAAATCAAACTGCACCACCGCCGCCCAAGGCAGTTGAAGGCACGCTTATCGAAACGTAAAAAGTTACCATGTATCGCCAGAATTAAAAATTATGCCTCTACAAGGCCGAAGGATATAAGCCCGAGTTGAAATGGTTTTTTTCTTTATAAAAAAAATTAATAGGAGGAAAAACGTATTTTATTTAATGAGAATTAGAAGAAGGACTATTATGTAACCGTATGAGAGCAAATAATTATTCATTAAAAGAACTTTAAATATACGATATTACTTATACTTTCTCGGGCGTAATGTCTTGCGCCCGAGTAAAGGATCTTGAAAGAACACAAAAACTTAATGCGTCAATATAATTTTTTTATAGGTAGTAAGGGTATCTAAATGCGCTCAAAATTTGCTTGCGTGACGAAGGCTAGACAGAAAAATAGTAACATACTACCAGCCAAAAACCTTTTTTACAATTTGTATTTAAAACTTTTTTTTAAAACTTAAATCTATAAATACACAATTTTATCTCTCATGCTTCTCCTGCCTCTTGGGCTCAGCCCGAGAAGCCCGAGTGCAGGAGTCGCCACATATATATATATATATATATATATATATATATATATATATATTACGAACTGACTGTAGGCGAACTTTTTCCTTTCCGCAAATTACATCGTTATCGTTGTTCTACAGTTTCTTACAATGCATCAGTGGATGAACAATGGTGTACATTCATATTTATGAACTTTGGTTTCAGAGTTTTCAATGTTTTTCGTTTGAAATATTAACAAAATTAAATTTTTAATTTAGACCAATCGAATGATTTTCTGGAATTAATTTTAGGTTTTGGAGTTGTTTAACGCGCTCTTTACCGGCGAAGGTCGTGTGACGGAGGAGAACTCGCGGTTTTACGCTCGATCCGAACCATCTACGCGTCCGTACATCATCCGGACGCGGAGGAGGAGGAGGAGGAGGAGGAGGAGGAGGAGGAGAATCACCCATCCAATTACTGAACAAACTCGAGTCGCTTAACCTCGCTGATCTAATGGGAAGCGGCGTTGCGACGTGGTCACGACGTTACTCGTTTAGATTTTAACCAAAGAAGTCACGTATTTCGCGTCGCACTGATTAAAACTCATCAAAACTCGGAAATTGAAGATGTAAAGATTGATATTTCGAATTAAAGGATACATTTCAACATATTATTCGCGCTTTAATAAAATTAATTTTAGAAAATTCAAAATGTTCCACATCGCAAAAACCCCTTTCAAAAAAAAAAAAAAATTTGAAACTTAATATTGTAATATAAGTAATGGAAAATATTTCGAAATTCACAAATTTCCACTCGCAAATAATATTCGAACCTAAAAATGATTACGTTTCATTTTTCAAAACAACTCATCTTTAGCCCCATTTTTACTTCCTCAGAAACGCGCGCAATACAATATATTCAATAGTCTCACGGTCACGTAATAGTGACTGACTTTTCAGAATATGAAAATAACAACACACTGTAAAAAGCCTTTATAGTTCGTCTCACTTTGGGAATTTTTTTGTTTTTTTTTTATACAGAATCGTAAGATGAGAATTATATATAGAGAGAAAATGTATTTGTGAGTCAACACTCGTTTTTCTATCGACCCAAATACAGAAAAAAATCTTTCTCATTATTTATTTCGGGTTAGTGTGATTTCATCATCCATAAACAGTATATATATACATATATATATATATATATATATAAATGAAAAGGTTTATTGGCAGACTATAGTCCATATGACAGATATTATTAATACAATGACAGTTCATATACTAAGGATAGAAATATATACAATTGATTAGAAATAATACTGTAATGTCGAAGTTAAGTGGAGCTACAGACAGACGTTTTTATACCAAGAATTCCATAGCTTAGAGGATAAATGGCAGGACTCATGGATAGCTTGGATGATCGGGTTGGTTGATTTTTAATTCTTTGCATCAGACTGTATTGAGCACGTCTTGTTACCTCCGGGAAGTTCGGGACATTGCGGGTGGCAAACATTTGCGAAGCTGAGCATCTCGGGGGTAATTTATGTAAGGGTCTAAAAGACCCGTTGTACAGCAAATTTAGGGTTCTGCCAGAACCTTTTTTATAATTCATCCAGAGTTGCTGTCCGTATATATTACTGCAGAAAGTACGAAAGAGTGTGTCTTTAGCTTCACTCGTACAAAATCGAAAGTTCCTTATGGTCATATTCAATTTAGCACACAGGCTTCGAGATTGTTTTCTTATATCCGAGTCATCACTCAAGGAGCTGGTAATAGTTTGACCCAAATACTTAAACTCTTGTACTTCCTCAATTACTTCACCATTCATTTTAAACCTTATATCAGCTGGCTGATTACAGCTTTTAGGATGAAATTGCATAACCTTAGTTTTTGTAACATTAAAAAGAATATCATGTTTCTGCGAATACACTTCACAGACTTTTAGTAGCGGATCCAGACCTTTAACAGAGGGACTAATTAACACCATATCATCGGCATAAACTAAGTTATTTATCCTTGTATTATCTATACAACATCCCACTGTTGCCTCGTTAAGTGAATCAATTAATCCGTCAATATACACATTAAACAGCATAGGGGAGAGCAATGAGCCTTGTCTCACCCCGCAAAAGGAGCCAAAACACTCGGATAGTACATTGCCCCACCTAACGGTGAAAGATTGGTGGGAATACCAAAATTTCAATACGTTTAATATGTACATGGGAACCTTCCTGTTTTATATGTGTGTATATAAATATATATATATATATATATATAGTGTGTATACAAAACCATTAATTAAAGCTTCTAATGAGCATGAAACGCAACAAAAGTATCCTTTGCTTACCAATCTTACAACCAGCTAATCATCTTATAATTATAATAATAATAATATAATATTATTATTATTATTAATGGGGTTATTTAACCTCTTTCGTGAGGGGAAAGGTTATGTGACGGAGAGGACCTACAGCTTTACACGAGATCTAAACCACCTTACGGTCGATACATCATTTGAACTGGGAGGACGGTCATCCATTCAGCTACTGAACATACATAATAATCAGCTTAGGGAGCCAGAAAATGGCACGGAGCTCAGGCCAACTAATGTGGTTTATTGTTCTAATTCCTGTATTATTATTGCTAGCATCATCGGGATTCGAACCCCCAACGTCAGTATCTTCACTTCACTTGTAGGGAATCGGTGTTATCCACTGAACTACTTGACGCGCGCTTGAACAGACCTCACGTCCTTGATCTAACGGGAAGCGGTGATGTGACGTGGCCACGACGTAAACCTATATTAAAGGGTCATTCAAAAACCACGTGGTCCTTTTTCGGGTGATTTTCAAACCCGTCCCCCCCTTGTGGTCATTTGTGGCCATGATGAAACCCCCCCCCCCCTCCAAAACCACGTGGTCTTCTGATGTCACCCCCCCTTCTTAATCTTATGTAAAATGTAAGGTGCCACATTAGATTTCTTAAATTATTGAGAGGTAATGAGATAAATGAACAATTAAAAGGCATATCTTCTAAATAAACTATATTAATTGTTTCTTTCTTTAATTGAAAATAATATCTTGACTAAAAAATGTAATTTTGAATGTTCAAAAAAATCATTTATTGGATCATACATTTTGGATACATACTAACATATTGGATGCATACTTATTAATTGGAGCATACGATGTAGCGTTCCATATATTTTGCACGGAGTTACATATTCCAGAAAGTTCCAGATTATTGCGCGTGATAATACAATTACAAATACAGTAATTTTAATACAAAATAACAAAAAAGTAATTAGATTTCTAAAACAATTTACAAAACAACAAATTGAAAATTAAAATAAAGCAAATTAAAAATAATCAAATTAAAAGTATGGCGAATTTGTTTCATCAACGTTAAAGATTCGAATCTTCTAGAATTTTCTGAAATAAAAGGTACAGCGAATTTGTGTTTATAAAGATTCGAGGCTTCTGGAATTTTCTGCAGTTTATATATATATATATATATATATATATATATATATTACCTTATGAACCTTATGTTGTTTCGTGTATTGGTCTCTCTTCACACGGAGGTCAAGCTGGTGGAGGAGCGAGTTACTTTCTTGCGCTCTCCACCGTACATAGCCAGGCACGCCCGGCTCATCTGGTACTGTCCTGAGCCTGATATATATATATATATATATATAAAATATGATAAACATTATTATAAACAGGATATTTTAATGCTTAGTATTGGCCACGTGGTTAAACGTCAAGACCCCCCCCTCTCCCCCATGTGGCCCTTAGTGGTCAAATAAGGAACCCCCTCCCCGCTTCAAGGACCACGTGGTTTTGAATGGCCCCTTCATTAAAAGAAATACAGGGTGTTTCTAAAATCGTGCAACCAATTGTATATAACATTTTATATATATATAGGGTCATAAATTATTTTGCTATGTTTAAGTTAAAAAATAATACAAATAATCAGCCAGATGTACGATGCATCTCTCAATTCTAAAAAATGTTGATAGATTATCACTTAAATGTGTATATATATATTGCGCATAGAAGACTTTATTGTAAAAACGTTTCTCACAGTGTAATTCCCAACCAAGGCTTGGAATTAGGAATTTGTCGAGGTGAGAATTCCAAAGTTGAGGAAAAAATTTCCTGATTTTGGGTAGTATAAAGAAAGACTGACGTTACTGAGATTCAATTGGGTATTTTCTATGAAAATTTTAATTTAACCCATCAGTGCCCATTGGTAGAATTTCCTACCGACAAAATTGTTTGTCATTATTGCTTCACTTTTTCTCGTATTCACGTGATCTTTGATATGACGCAATCTTTTAGATCAGGTCATATCAATGATTCATGCCGAAGATCACGTGAATACGAGAAAAAGTGACGCAGTAATGACAAACAATTTTGGCGGTAGGAAATTCTACCAATGGCCACTAATGGGTTAAATTGGGAATCCTATTTACAGTGTGGGAATAGGAATGGCTCAATTTGAGAATCCCTTCCTTCGAGATTCTCATTTGCGGATTTGTCACTCCTGGACGAAGAATGAAATGGGATTCGCATTAAATGGGAAGAAACTTTCTTAGATTGTTAAATTTACCAATTTTTCCGTAAGGCGTGCGCGTGCGTGTAAATTGGTGACCCCCGCTCTTGTCTTCTCGTTTCTCTCCACTCAAGAGAGTCTATATTTAATTCAAACAAAGAACTTGTTTGAATTTTAGACTAACAAAGTACCTTATTCAAAATTTATGAGGCGCACTTTTATTCGGAGTGAAGCGATAAATTGTTACTTGAAAATAAATTTGGTTCAAATTAAATGCCTATCAAATTATATTTACTCGGAATTAGGCTTCAAATTCACGCGGGAAATTTGAAAATGATTAATGCCGAACAAATATAATCTTATATGTTTAATATAAACAACACTAACTGTTAGATATAAAAATTGTCTTTTAAGGTGTGCTTAGACATTATAATTCAGTGCAAAAGAGACCAATGTCATCATGTATAGCTGTTCATTTGCTTTCTCAAACGAAATAAAGGAAACCAATACTCAAATATTTGTGCAAAAAATAACATTTATTTTTAACAAATCTCAAAAATGTTACTTTTTATTTTGCCTCTTTTTGTAATCGGTTCAAATTTGGCAATAAATTGATAAACTACAGGGTGTCCACAATGTCTTGTCGCCCCAGTAAAATACTGATTTCCGTTTTTCTTTCAGATCCATTTGGAATGCGTGATAGCAGCAACTATACGATTGAACAACGCACATTGGTTTAATACCTGGATCCATGAGCGACCGCGTAATGAAAATATTCCAGGACCGATTCAAGCATGCAGCTCCCTTTTGGAGGAGCTGCACGACTGAATCGGTCCTGGAAGTCTGCACGAATATTTTCAATGGTTTTGTCATTACGTGGTCGCTCATGGACCCGCGTACAAGCCAATATGCGTCGTTCAATCGTATGGTTGCAGCTATCGACATTTAAAATGGATTTAAAAGAAAAATTAAAATCAGTTAGTATTTTACTAGGGTGACAAGACATTGTGGACACCCTGTATGAGCTAGTGAGATTCAAAACCTCGTCGCGTGGTTTCACTGTTAGTCTGGATGACTCTGAAACACCGTGATGCGGGTTCGAGTCCCACTAATTCACAGTTTCCTTCTTCATTGCCTTTAATTTTCATTTTATTTCATTATTACGCTTCAAACGCATTCGTATACTTTATACGATGTTTCGTATAACTGTTACCGTTCTCATTTCATTTATAATGACGTCGGCCGCCGTCTCAATCAACCTTCTTATCTGTGGAGAATACGTGTCGGGGATAATAATAATTCTGTAGCGAACGAGATACTTAATTTACCAGTTGTCGTATGTACGAATACGGATACATACATATAATGAACTTCGTATCATACAAATAATACGGGTTAGAAACATTATCTGAGAGTAAAGACTCGCATGAATTAGGTCATGCATGAATTAGGTCATACTAGAATTAGGTCATACTAGAATTAGGTCATACTAGAATTAGGTCGAATTCGATTTTGTTCCGTTCAGTTTAATTTCAGTTCGACTTTATTCCACTCTGGCTAAACTCCATCGTATTCCATTCGATTTAATTCTGGCCGATCCGACTTAATTCCCGTTCGATCCAATTCCATCCAGGCTCAGTGTTTAGGTTCGATTTTATACCATTCGATTTTGTTTCATTTCAAGATCGATGAAGTTGATCGAATTCGTCAGTAAAGTCGAACCCAAATTCTGGAATTGGAATAAAGTCGAACCTGAAGTCGAATCCGACAGACAGCGATTAAATGGATTACATTCTTCCTGGAATTAAATCGAATTAGTATACAGGGTGTACATAAAGTCAGGATCTATTTTTGTGAAGCACTTGGAAATTATATGGAATTCAATCATAAAATGATAAAGTGGTAACATTTATTAAATAATTATTAAGAATAGGATTCGATGTGACGCCCATCAGTATCCCTGCACTGCTCAAATCGTTCCGCAGCATTTCTAAACACATTCTGGAGTATTTGCGGGGTTATGTTATCTGCAGCAGTTCGTGTACGTAAGTTTTCAAGACTCGTAATCTTCGTCTGATAGACGTGCGATTTGATAAAGCCCCATGCAAAGAAATCTAAAGGGGTTAAATCTAGTGATCTCGCTGGCCAAGGTCTGTTGCTTCCTCGTCCGATCCAGCGATTTGGAAAAAGTCCATTTAGATAATCCTGAACAATTTTGGCATAGTGACAAGGAGCACCATCATGTTGATAGACGACGGGGATAGGATTGTTAGTACCGTCGTCTATCAACATGATGGTGCTCCTTGTCACTATGCCAAAATTGTTCAGGATTATCTAAATGGACGTTTTCCAAATCGCTGGATCGGACGCGGAAGCAACAGACCTTGGCCAGCGAGATGACCAGATTTAACCCCTTTAGATTTCTTTGCATGGGGCTTTATCGAGTCGCACGTCTATCAGACGAAGATTACGAGTCTTGAAAACTTACGTATACGAACTGCTGCAGATAACATAACCCCGCAAATGCTCCAGAATGTGTTTAGAAATGCTGCGGAACGATTTGAGCTGTGCAGGGATACCGATGGGCGTCACGTCGAATCCTACTCTTAATTATTTAATAAATGTTACCACTTTATCATTTTATGATTGAATTCCATATAATTTCCAAGTGCTTCACAAAAATAGATCCTGACTTTATGTACACCCTGTATAATGGCCAGTTAGGCTGATATCAGGTTAGGTTAAGTCGAGTTAGGTTGGATTAGGTTCGGTGAAGTCGAGTTAGGTTGGATTAGGTTCGGTGAAGTCAAGTTAGGTTGGATTAGGTTCGGTGAAGTCGAGTTAGGTTGGATTAGGTTCGGTGAAGTCAAGTTAGGTTGGATTAGGTTCGGTGAAGTCAAGTTAGGTTGGATTAGGTTCGGTGAAGTCAAGTTAGGTTGGATTAGGTTCGGTGAAGTCAAGTTAGGTTGGATTAGGTTCGGTGAAGTCAAGTTAGGTTGGATTAGGTTCGGTGAAGTCAAGTTAGGTTGGATTAGGTTCGGTGAAGTCAAGTTAGGTTGGATTAGGTTCGGTGAAGTCAAGTTAGGTTGGATTAGGTTCGGTGAAGTCAAGTTAGGTTGGATTAGGTTCAGTGAAGTCAAGTTAGGTTGGATTAGGTTCGGTGAAGTCAAGTTAGGTTGGATTAGGTTCGGTGAAGTCAAGTTAGGTTGGATTAGGTTCGGTGAAGTCAAGTTAGGTTGGATTAGGTTCGGTGAAGTCAAGTTAGGTTGGATTAGGTTCGGTGAAGTCAAGTTAGGTTGGATTAGGTTCGGTGAAGTCAAGTTAGGTTGGATTAGGTTCGGTGAAGTCAAGTTAGGTTGGATTAGGTTCGGTGAAGTCAAGTTAGGTTGGATTAGGTTCGGTGAAGTCAAGTTAGGTTGGATTAGGTTCGGTGAAGTCAAGTTAGGTTGGATTAGGTTCGGTGAAGTCAAGTTAGGTTGGATTAGGTTCGGTGAAGTCAAGTTAGGTTGGATTAGGTTCGGTGAAGTCAAGTTAGGTTGGATTAGGTTCGGTGAAGTCAAGTTAGGTTGGATTAGGTTCGGTGAAGTCAAGTTAGGTTGGATTAGGTTCGGTGAAGTCAAGTTAGGTTGGATTAGGTTCGGTGAAGTCAAGTTAGGTTGGATTAGGTTCGGTGAAGTCAAGTTAGGTTGGATTAGGTTCGGTGAAGTCAAGTTAGGTTGGATTAGGTTCGGTGAAGTCAAGTTAGGTTGGATTAGGTTCGGTGAAGTCAAGTTAGGTTGGATTAGGTTCGGTGAAGTCAAGTTAGATTGGATTAGGTTCGGTGAAGTCAAGTTAGATTGGATTAGGTTCGGTGAAGTCAAGTTAGATTAGGTGAAGAACATGATCGAAATGGAATTAGTTCGAACTCACTGGAATTAAATTGAACTCAAATAAGATCGAATTTGGTGAAAAAATGGAATAAAGTCAAGGCCCGCTTTATCCTTATATATATATATATATATATATATTATATATATATATATATATATATATATATATATATATATTATATATATTATATATATATATATATATATATATTATATATATATATATATATATATATAATATATATATATATATATATATATATATATATATACATATATACACACACACACACTGGCGGTCAAAATCAAATCATGGTACCATGACTGGAAAAATAAAACTATAGTGGTATTAGCTAGGCTTTTTATCATAAATTAAAATAAACCCTACTTGTTTCTAAGTTGCACATTTTAATGGAAATTACGTTACAATTTTGCTCTATACTCTACTAAAATAACTTATTATAGCGATAACGTCTTTTCATCCCAAAATCCTCCTTTCTGCTTTATCACAGTTTGCCATATTTTGAACCTTCTTTTCAGCAGTTTTTTCAAATACTTTAGCGTCAAATTATTCAAGTTTTCTTCTAGATATTCCCAAAAGTTGAGTGGAGTTAGTTCGACCTCGCGATTTTAACTTTCTGTCAAGTTCATCCTACATAATCTCAATTGGGTTTAGATCTAGGGATTGAAGAGGGCAATTCATTATTCTTAATGTTCCAGCTTCACTTTTTACGTTCACATATTTTTGGTAACGTAAGTTGTATGCTTGGATTTATTATCTTGTCGGAAGATGAAGTTATTCCCAACCAAAAGATGACTGGAAGGAATGGCATGTTACTGTGGGATGCGATGGTACTTCTCTTTGTTGAGGTTTCCTTCAATTTTCGCTAGGTCCTCAGTCCCATCACTAGTAAAACAGCCTCATATCTTTACACTGCCACTTCCATACTTGACTCTAGACACCATACAGCTCTCTTTGAATCTTTCTTCAGCTTTTCTTCTCTCATACTCTCTCCTTTAACTGCCAAATATTTCAAATTTGCTCTCATCTGCTCAGAGTACTCGTCTCTAGTCTTCCAGTTTTAATGTTCTCCTAACCATTTCAATTGCCTTTGCTGCTATGCCTCAGATAAGGTTTTCTAACAGCTACAAAACCATTCAACCCTCTCTCTCTTGGTCGCCTTTGGACAGTTGAACGTCAGACGCTGTTTTCATACGTTAAATTGTGTTTAGCGGCTCGTTGAGGTGCTGTCAGCAATCTATTTCTTTTGGAACTTTCTAACCAATAATACATTTTCCCTTACTGTCCTCTTCCTTTTTCTTTCTCTGCCCTTCTTCCCGTTTACTGAGCCCGTCTCCTCTCGTCCTTCAATGGTTTTGGACACTCCATTCCGAGAAACGCCAATCCTACTGGCAATATTTCTTTGGGATACCCCAAGACAATACGGAGCAATTATTTCAACGCGTTTCTTTATAGGAATTTGTTTCTTGGAGGCCATTATTAATTTCTAACAAGAAAAGTTGTTGTTTCATAAATGTTGGGTATTTTGAATTGGGGGAAAAACTTCACGTTTAGTTCTCAATGCTTAAACAATGTCAGAAAACTAATCTGCGTAAAATATATAAGAAAAAGCTGAAAATTTTTGAGTACATAAGAATATGCAAGTAAACGCAACATGTATCAAGAGAATCAAAGTTCATAAAGTTCATAAATGTAGGATTCAATACAAACTACTAAAGATAGGAGGGCCAAAAAATTATGGCAACTTCATATACAGTATACGTCTATTACATTAATAAACCATGATCGATTACATTAATCGCTTACACCTTTTTATGGTATATACGAGTATGTATATATATATATATATATATATATAGGGTGGCGCAAAACTCGCGCATCATAGGAATTTTCATTGTTGACTATTTTTTTTTCTTTAAGGTAGGGAATGGCTACGAAATTAACAATAGACGAGAGGGTGAGCTTGGTTTTAGTGTATGGAATACCAGGTACTACAAACCGATGAATCGGTACAGAATTTAAATTCTGTACCGATTCACTGATTTGTAGTACCTGGTATTCCATACACTAAATTCCATACAATGAAAATTCCTATGATGCGGGACTTTTGCGCCACCCTATATATATATATATATATATTATGTAGGAAGGAGGAACCAAGTGAGAGCGCCCGCAGAAATGCCCCCTTTATATAAGAGAGCCGAAATGAAGGTCTCTGAGGCTCACGATTCCATTTTTTTTTTTTTTTAAATTTTGAATAGTGTGTGTAGTGTGTAAAATGGATGTATGTGTAGTGAAGAATAGAGAGAGAAGTGTGTTTGAGAGCATGCTGGACTGCTTACAGGGTAGATAAGCCAAGAAAAAAGATCAGCTAAAGAGGACAGTGACAGGAGAAACGGGAGTTCCCGCTTAACGTCCCCTCCCTGAGTACTTCACTGGTCGATTGGTGTCTACAGTCTCTTCCTATATATATATATATATATTATAACTGCAAACGACACACGGTATAATTAATGTAAAGAACGACGCTTGTGTAGAAGAGCGTTCGAACAAGATGAGGAGGGAGAACGAGCAAATGAAAAACGAGGCACCTCCCAGGAATCGAACCCGGGATCATTCAATTGCCGGTCGGATATGCTAACCACTGCACCAAGGTCCCCGATCAGTCAGAACTCGTAATTCTCCTACATACGGTGCAATTGGATGATCCCGGGTTCGATTCCTGGGAGGTGCCTCGTTTTTCATTTGCTCGTTCTCCTTCCTCATCTTGTGCGGACGCTCTTCTACACAAGCGTCGTTCTTTACATTAATATATATATACCTTGTGAATTTCAACGACCCAAAAACTCGGTTCCTTATCCCTTTACCTTCAACAATACACAACTCAATCCTTCCTCTTCTCTTAATATTCTTGGTGTTTCCTTTTCTCGTGATCTTTCCTCGAAAGATCACATATACTCTCTTTCCAAAACAGCTTCTAAGAGGTTAGGTGTGCTGTACCGCCTCCTCAGTTTTTTCATCCCCACTCAGTTGGTGTCTGTACAGGGGTCTCGTCCGCCCCTGTATGGAGTACGCTTCTCATGTGTGGGGTGGCTCAACCCACACAGCTCTACTTGACCGGGTGGAATCAAAAGCCTTCCGTCTTATCACTTTCCCGCCTCTTACTCACTGTCTTCAATCCCTTTCTCTTCGCCGCAATGTTGCCTCACTCTCTCTATTCACCATCACTATTATAACGGACACTGATCTTTTAAACACTCAAACTGCGTGACTCCTCCTTTAAGGAGAGCATGCAGTACCGGGCTTTTGACACATTCTCATTCCCATCCAACTCTCTCTAACGCGAGGGTTAATAGATATTTTCGATCTTTCATCTACTCAACCGGTCAACTTGGAATAATCTTCCTCAATCCATCTTTCCCTCTGTCTATGACCTCCAATCTCTCAAACGCGGAATGTGCAGACATCTAAAAAACCTTGATTTTGTCTCTTCTTCCTGTATGGAATGGGGCAATTTTTGCATTCGCCCTTGGCCCCTCTTCGTGCAAAAAAAAAGAATAAATATAAATATATATATATATATATATATATATATATATATATAAACAATTACGTGGAGTAAAAATTCAAATTTAATACAAACTTTTGTCATCAGAGGTTATTATATTTAGTAATTTGACTAAAATCATTATTTTCAGTTAAAGCTTTCGATATTTCTTGAGGGGAGACTAAAATCTAATTTAATAGTGACATCCAATTATTGAAACTTTTGTTTGGGAATCAAATATTAACAAGTGGAGTCATTTACGTTCAATAAATTTAAAAAAATATAAAACATTAAATTTTAAAGGTGGGGAATATATATATATATATATATATATGGGATGAATTTCACAAATAAACACGTGAAATGAATGAATGGTGCAAACCCACAAGGAAATCATTTTTTCTTTTTCCTTGTGGTTTGCATCATACCTCGTTAACCTTATTGCTGTTCCGTGCGTTGGTCTCTCTTCACACGAAGGTCAAGCTGGTGGCCCCGCCTCTAGGTCTGGCTTGGTGGAGGAGCGAGTTGCTTTCTTGCGCTCTCCACCGTACATAGCCAGGTACACCCGTCTCATCTGGTACCGTCCTGAGCCAGGCATCTAGTTTTCTCTTGAAGACTTCAACTTTGACTCCTGTAACGTTTCTGAGGTCCTTTGGAAGCTGGTTAAAAAGTCTTGGCCCCCTGACAACCAAGCTATTTTCCTTCAGTGTTGAGGAGGTCCCTTGTTGGGCCTTTAATTTGGGAACACTACACATCCTGCCTTTCCTATTTTCCAGTGTTGTTTAAATGGTAATTGTGTTTAGTTTGAGGTTTGGTACCAGTTTTTCGATCATTTTCCATATGTAAATTATGGTGTACCTCTCTCTTCTTCTTTCCAGGGAGTACAGATTTAGTTTACGTAGTCTTTCCCAGTAGTTGAGTTCTTTGCAACCATCAATTTTTGCTGTGAAATGTCTCTGAGTTTCTTCTAGTTTAGTTTCTTTTTTATGGGGACGTCAAAGCTGAGAAGTATTCAAGTTTTGGTCACTGGGGAACAAAAAAAATCTTTTCTTGGTGCCTGAGATTTTAGACCTTATTCTGAATATTTTCATGCCACTGATTCAGAAAATATCATCCATTTTGTTCTAGCAGCTCTAGTTTTTGAGATATTGCATTCGTCATTACCTACTTTATTACCCTTCTGGAACGGTATTATGAGTTGCTCGTAAATCTAAATGCATCTGTATAATTAAATTGTAGCTATGATTTTGCTGATGTTGCTGTTTTGCATGTGTATTGTACATGTACCAACGTGAATTCTTTCCTGTTACAGGTGTTGACATGGCTTCATCACGAAGAAAGTGTTTAAATCATCCAGATGTGTTTTGTTTTATCTGCGGAGAGTACACGTTCATTGAACAGAGAAAAACTATTACTGATTTCGAAAAAAGCTTATTTTGCCTATTTCAAAGTACAACTAGGGGACCAAGATAAGCCATGGGCTCCTCATGTTGTGTGTAAAACGTGTACGGAGCATCTGCGGCAATGGACCAACGGAAAGAGGAGTGCCTGAAATTTGGTATACCAATGGTATGGAGAGAACAGAAACCACAGTGATGACTGTTACTTTTGTTTGGTGAATATAAAGGGCATCAATGGACGTAACCGGAGTAAATGGACGTATCCTGACAGAGACTCAACTAGACGGCCTGTTTCACATTCAGATGAGATACCTGTCCCATCATTCAGCCATCTTCCAGAGCTCCCTCAAGAAGATGATGAATCTGCTACTGACAAAGAAAGCATATGTGGGCAAAATGACAGTGATTTCGAAGGACCGTCATCAGTTGCAGAAGGTTTTAGTCAACACGAATTAAACGACCTCATAAGGGACTTAAGTCTTTCGAAGAAATCGTCTGAATTGTTAGCTTCCAGGCTGGGAGAAAAAAATTTACTGCTGCCGGGAACCAAAATCACGTTATATCGCGACAGAGAAAAGGATTTACTGCCCTTCTCAAAAGAGAACGATTTAGTTTTCTGCAACAATGTGCGCGGATTGCTGAAGAAAATGGGCATATCGGAATACACACCAAGTGAATGGCGGTTATTCATAGATAGCTCCAAACGGAGCCTAAAATGTGTTCTTCTACACAACGGCAACAGATACAGATCAATCCCAATTGGTCACTCAGTCGGTATGAGAGAAGAGCACGGGACAGTCGCCCTAGTCCTAGAAAAGATATCATACCGAGACCACCAATGGGTGATCTGTGTGGATCTGAAGATGGTGAATTTTCTCCTGGGCCAGCAGAGCGGGTACACCAAGTACCCGTGCTTTATACAGTATGTCTCTGGGACAGTAGAGCTAAAGATGAACACTGGGTGAGAAGACAGTGGCCTCTGAGAGAAAACATGGTGGTTGGAGAAAAAAATATCATCAAAGAAGCTTTGGTTGACAGAGAAAGGATCATATTGCCACCACTGCACATCAAACTAGGTTTGATGAAACAATTTATAAAGGCTTTGAACAGAGATGGGACGTGTTTTGGCTACATATGTAGAAAATTTCCTGCGCTGAGCATGGAAAAGCTGAAGGCAGGTATTTTCGATGGACCGCAAATCTGGGAACTCATGAAAGACCCGCGTTTCCAAGATTCAATAGACAACATTGAGGCACGTGCGTGGTCATCGTTTAGTATGGTTGTGAAGAATTTCCTTGGGAACTATAAGGCCGATAACTACGGTGAACTAGTGGAGAATATGCTCTCTTCTTTTTGTAAACTTGGCTGTAAAATGAGCATCAAACTGCCTTACCTCCACAGTCATTTGGATCGTTTCCCAGATAACCTCGGTGATCTAAGCGAGGAACAGGGTGAACGATTTCACCAAGAACTAAGGACCATGGAAGAACGGTACCGCGGACGATGGGATACTCACATGATGGCAGATTACTACTGGAGCATCCAACGCGAATGTCCTGGCACATCTCATCGCAAGAAATCTCAGAAACGCGGTTTATGTGAGATGTCTCAATGAAAGAACTTTTTTGCCGTTCGTGTCTCAAGCTTGTTTGAATTTAAGAAATATTTTTCGTACCTTATGCTTGTTTGATGTTAATACACTATTTTTGCTGACATTCATCATACTTTTGTATTCAATTGACAACAACAGTGATTGCCAGTCAGCAATTATATAATATTATATACATTATATAGAAATATATATAGATATATATCATATCTTGATAAGCAGAGCTGATGGAGAAAAACTAATGTCATTTTTAGAATCAGCGACCTCAATATACCCAGAAACAGGTCTAACATCTAAGTCACCAAAAGTTGTGTTACCCAGTGATCTAATCAGTGTTTTTAGCAGGGGAATCATTACTGTCTGCCCCTTCTTTTGAACGTTCTTAGTACCTGTCCCGCGACTCTTTTTGCTTTATTTATCGCTATCTGATTTTGTGTTTCGAATTTGGCATCATCAGTCATTATTACCCCCAGATCGATCGCTTTCGTGCTTCTCTGAATTTTCTGTCTCTGGAGCATAATATGCAGTCTGTTTAAGTTCCTCTTTTCTACCATATCTCAGAGCTGAAATTTCTCGGTGTTAAATGTCATGTTGTTGTCTTCTGACCATTTGTATATTTTGTTCGTGTCCCTCTGCAAGGCCTCCACGTCATGTACATCGCTGATTTTTCTGCTGATCTTTGTATCGTCTGCAAAGGATGTTACTATACTGTTACTGTTTACTCCGCCGTCTATGTCTGTTAGCATGATAATGAACAGGAGTGGGGCCAGTACTGCACCTTGTGGTACTGGGCTGCGTACTTCCGATTCTGATGATGATATACCTTGAATTTTGACGACCCGAAGACGTTCTCTGAGGAAATTGTAGATCCAATTTCCCACTTTTTCTGTTTTTCCCATATATTTCACTTTATGTGCTATTATACCGTGATCACATTTATCGAAAGCTTTAGCAAAATCCGTGTATGACATCGTAGTTGTCATTGCCTTCCAGTGCATCTTGGATATTGTTGTAGTGTTCTATTAGTTGTGATAGGCATGATCTACCTGATCGGAATCCGTGCTGATTTTCGTTGACTCTTTCCAGAGTCTCTAAGAAATCGTAAATTTTCTCTCTAACTATTCTTTCAAATACTTTGATGAGGTGGGACGTCAATGACACTGGTCTATAGTTCTTTGCTTGAGATCTATTCCCTCCTTTATATATAGGGACAATGTTCGCTCTTTTCAAGATGCTCGGTATTTCCCCAGTGTCTAGGGATCGTCTCCATATCTAGTATAAAGGTGTAGCTATATCATTTTAACAGTTTTTAATCAATAATGCGTTCCAATTGTCCGGACCTGCAGCTGAATGTGGTTTCATTTGTCCTATAGCTCTCGCTACATCTTGTGGGGTAAAATCAAAGTGTTATACACTCTCCTTGCAATTTCTCTTTAAAGAATGCATCTATGTCAGGTATCGTTTTGTCACTTTTTGGGGTACTAAAAACTGATTCATACTGGGCTCTCAATGTTTCAGATATTTCTTTTGGGTCGTCGGTTAGTTCATTATTTCTCTTCCTTAAGGGCCCAATAGCGGCGCGCGTTTTTGTTTTCCTTTTCGCATAACTATAGAAGTATTTTTGATTTTCCTTTATTGCTTCTACCGCCTTTTCCTCTTCCCTCTCTGTATGGTCCTTAAACAGGGTTTGTATTTCCCTATCGATACCCTCCAATTTTTCTTGTATTACTTTCCTGGCATTACCTTCGCAGTTGGCTAAGTTCGCCTCCACTCTCGTTCTTTTGAGGAATATTCTTCTCTTTTGCCTCTCTAGCCAGCTCCTCTTTCCTTTTGGCTGTGATTTCGAAAATTCTCAGTTGTGGTCTGAGATAATGGTTGGGGTTATTTTTACATCAGCAATCAAGTTCGTGTTATTCGTGAATACCAGATCTAGGCAGTTATTTTTTCTGGTATTTTCTGTTATCCCTTGTGTCAGCATAAACTCATTTATGAGAGCCATCAATCTTTTTGCTTGCTCCTGGTCTTCTCTTGTGCCCCCTTTGTCTGGTGTATATTCTTACCTTTCTTACCAGGCGCCTGGTACCTAAAGCGGTCTGTCAGTTGGGAGCCCTCGGACGAGACTCCTCCATGCCTCACGATCTCCACACATCAAGTTCTCCGTTGAGACTGATTCCACACTTCTCGACAGCACTCTTGATGTTATCCATCCATCGGATCTTGGGTCTTCCAACTGGTCTTCCGTTTTGAGGGACCATTCCAGCATTCTTCTTGCTGTCCTTTCCATCGGCATTCGTTGGACATGCCCGTACCATCTCAGTTGGTTCCTCTCAATATTCTCATTAACCGAAGTTACACCCAATCGCCTTCTTATTTCAGTGTTCCTTATTTTATCCAATCTACTTACTCCTATCAATCTCAGGACCCTCATTTCAGCTGCTTGCAGTTTTCCCCTCGTCCTTGTGGTTAGGGCCCAAGTCTCGCTGCCGGATAGTAAGATTGGTTTCAATACTGTTGAGTATATATGCGTCTTTATCTTTTAGGGATGTTTTGATCTTTCAATAGGGGGTACAGGAAGGGAACATTTCTGCTATATTTAGCAATTCTTTCATTCACCTCTCATCCATACCCGCATCATTTGCTATCACACTACCAAGGTATTTAAATGTGTCCGTCTTTTTCATTTCCCTTCCCTAACAAAGATTCCATCCTCGTTCGCTCCCCTCGTTATCACCCATATATTCAGTTTTATCATAATTCAGTTTCAGTCCATACTCCCTCAATCTCTCATCCACCTTTGCATAATTCTCTCCAGGGATTGTGCCTGTGTTAGTCCCAACAGCCACATCATCAGCATATCCAAAAATTTATATTTCCTCTTCAATTCCTCAGTTATGTGTTCCATAACCCTGTTGATGTAGGCAATAAATAAAATGGGTGACAGAACACTCCCTTATTCCTATACACCTTTTTGTCTCTTATAAATGGAAGTTAAAGTCTCCGCAGATCATTATATTGGGGATGGAGAATTTATGGCCTTATATTAGCTTTCTGATATCATCAATGGACTCCGAAAATTTTTCCGTTGGAGTGTTTGGATGTCTATAATGACTATCAGTATCACGTTTAGTTTTTCTATTTTCACTGCTAGGAGTTCCACAAAGCTGTTTGATTTACTTATTACCGTCTCTGTCATATGACCTTCATGTACATATATGGCACAGCCACCTTTACGTCTCGTTGTTCTATCCGCTCTTAGTAAGCTGAAACCCTCTATATTTATCTCTCTTTTATCAATACAATGTTTTGCAGTTTTCACAATTTTTGGCAATCCTTAAGATGAGTTTCTGTGAGACATGCGATGTCTGCTCTTGTTTCGTCCATAAATCCTTTCAGTTACGAAAACTTTGTCGAGTGATTGGTTTGGTCTTATTCCTTGAATATAGCCAGGACATATTTATGTTCTTTGTTTTTCGTTGCCCCTCGTGCATTTCAAGTTCGTTTTCCTTCGGTATCGCTTGTTTCGTTTCCCTATGGTCCTCGAGAGAGATCCGTTTCCGCCTACCTGTTCTGGTAACTTCTTGCCCGGAAGCTGTTTGGTTCGGGGGTTTCCAGCTGTGTCAACTGCATGGCGTTGGATGACATTTAGCAGCCGTATCGTGTCTGCGATGTTGAAAATTTTCTTTTGTTCGCTTATTGTGTTCCTATTGTTGTTATTCCTATTGGCCTTTAAACTTTGTCCTTTGGGTTCGTTGGGAGATGTTGATAGTAGCATTTTTTTCCGTATTTGCAGGTTTCCATATTTTGCGTAAGTCCTGCAGATGTCCAGGTGGTAGAATTTGCATCTGTCTCCAAATTTACAATGACCATTTATTATAGAAGAAATTGCATATTGGGGGATGTTCATATACAGGTGGGCCGAAAGTCTGGATCCATAGGAAAATATTTATTTTAATACATAAATTACAACAAATGGTAAATACTTAAATGAATATCAACTTTAACTCGTAAATGCGTATCCGTGATACTGTACAGTGGTTCGTACTCCAGTATAAACAACAAATTATAACAAATGCTCAAATTGGCGGCCTCTGACATCGACACTCTTAGGGATGGAATTTATGATTTTTAATAATTCTTCGAATTGACGTTCTCGAGATGCGTGTTTCATTTGATAATCTTCTTGTTGACTTTACTGGACTATTCGTTAAAGTTTCACATACCATTGCAGAGGTATTTCATCAGTTGCAGTTTTTTGGACGACCAGAACGCCGTCGATCATGTACACTTCCTGTTTCTTTGAAACGTTTAAACAACTTGCCAACAGTCGCATGTGTTACTGGATGCTTATCAGGATGATTTCTATTGAATTCGGTAGCAACTTCTCTGTGTGTAGCGCCATGTCTTGCGTACATGAGCACAAGTTCTACCGGTCTTCTGTTGTTAGATTCGAAGCCATTTCTGGGCTGAAATAAAAAAGTATTTGAGTATTTATACTGGAGTACGAACTACTGTACAGTATCACGGATACGCATTTACGAGTTTAAAGTTGATATTCATTTTAAGTATTACCATTTGTGTAATTTAGTATTAAAATAAATATTTTCCTATGGATCCAGACTTTCGGCCCACCCTGTATACATTGTCCCCTTTTAAATCTGCAATTATCTTTTATATAATATCTGCATATAATTCCTTCCCCATATTTACTCGAGGCCTTTGTGTTTTGCTCCTTATTGTGGGACAGTTTCACTTCGTTTTCTTGATTGCCCTCTTGTCTTTTCCCTCCGTTCCTTATTCACATTTTCCCTCTCGTATTTTCTTCTCGTAGTCTCTTTCTGCTTTAAATACCGTAAGAGAGTTTATTTCGGTCATCAGTTTTCGCAGAAAAATTTTAGCCCATTAAGTTTGTTTCGCGTTCGTTATGAGGGAGATTTTTTTCATCTTCCCATTCTAGGCATCTAAAATCAAAAAGCAGCTGACAGAGATCGCAGCTCATCTCTTTGCCTCATTGTTGCATCATTTCAGATACCATAGAGTTGCAGGAATTTATTTTACCATTTCCACGTTACTGATAGAGGGTAGCCGCTGGTGCGCAAATTGACTCAAAAATTTACTCAAAAAGGGTATTATGGGAAGTATTGGGTGGGGGTTGACTCAAGCCGAGTAAGGGAAAGTATTCTCCGTTACTGCGGGGATGGGGGATGTGGCACACTGTATACTTCTCACTGATTGGTGCTCGCGACTGTGGCCGCGGGGGATAATGGGGGGTATTTGTAGGAATTTCGATAGGCAGCTAATTTCCTTCACAAAGAAACATTCGGAAAAAATTATGTATGGATTAATTTGCTTCGTTTTTATTTACTTTTTTTTTGACATATGCCACGATTTTTACTTTTTAAGAGAAATACCACTGTACACTATGAATTAACTCACAATATCGGCACCGTTTAAAACTGATTAACTTCAGGATTTTTACTGTAATACCGCTTTTATTCGGACTTCGATTGAAACACGTGTAACCGTCACACCGCCAAAACGAATATATATATATATTAGGGTGGTCCAAAATATTATAGTAAAAAATTATGTTGGTCGAATCATTTCTCCACATGCCTTGTTTTTGTCCACTAGGGTCGACTTACTTGTGTGTGGAATTTGAGCTTGATTGGTGGATAGTTAGGGGTTGCCCCATACTAAACATTTCATTTTTTTCTTTTAGAAGTGATTATGACGTCGTCTAGTAGGAGATCTGCGCCTGAAAACTGGCTCCTTGTGAGGCCGAACTTTCAGTTATCGACAGCAAGACTACCCCGTGTACTGGACGTGCTCTGACTGGCCCAGTACAACCACCTGGACGAAAGAAGAACCCTGCCCACGAGTTACAAGTTGGCCTGTGAAGCAGTTGTCGCTGTATGGCAGCGCGCCAGAATTCCTTCCCAACGATAGATTTGTGTGTCCGGAAACTGTCAAAGCTGTACGAGAAGTATCTAGCCCTCAAGAAGCACCGAACTCGACAACGAGAAAGTGACAGAATGAACGAGGAAGTGTTCAAAGGTGATCTGGAAGAGCTGTTTGATATATCTACAAAAGATGCAATGTCGGTAATCAAGAACGAGGAAGACCTGGAATTCCTTCGGAAGCAAAGAGAAGACGTCTTTTCCTGTAGCATGAATGGGGCTGACCAAAAGAAGCCTGCAAAAGAAAGCAGAAAGAGACAACGATAAGAAAAAGAAAAGATGGCAAAAGCAAGATATGAAGGAAGGGAAACCAAATCCAGGACGGGGGCAACAGCAGAACTTTCTTCCACATCATCATCTCGGGAATCTGAAAGCGAAGACGAATATAGACCTTCTGCGTCAACATCTGCGGCAGCTGCTGCTTCCCCAACACCAAAGAGACTTAAGAATATCTTCAACTCGCCCGAAGTCGTCGGCGCCTTGGATCGCGTAAATCTTCCAGATCGCGGAGCTGTGTTTGTTGCTGGAGCCGTTGCTGAGGCGCTTGGACATAATCTTTCAGAGCTCACACTCCCGAAGTTCAATCAGCCGTCTAGAAGACAAGGAAGACAGGAAACGGCAGCAGCAGATGACCAGGAATCTTCTTTGGAGGGACCTCTTCTTTTACACTGGGATGGCAAACTATTGCCAGATATCGACGGATTCAAGGCAAGCGTTGATAGAATTGCTGTCCTTGTCACTGGAAACGGCCACGAGAAGCTTTTGGGAATTCGAAAGATGGACAAGGTACTGGGGGAGTCTCAGGCGAATGCTTGTGTTGAAGCAATTGAGAAATGGAATCTCGGGTCTCAAATCAAAGGACTCGTATTTGATACGACAGCCAGCAACACAGGGCTTCACAAAGGAGCTTGCATCAGAATCGAAGCAGCTCTAGGAACCGAACTGGTCTGGATTGCTTGCCGTCACCATGTCATGGAAATCATGCTGTCCGACGTCTTCTCTGTATCTTCGGTCATCTGGAGGTCTAGAATCCGGACTCTTCAAGCGATTTCAGAAACAATGGCCATCGATAAATCAAGATGCGTGTGTTGCAGCAACCAACGAACTCTTCCAGGATCCGGTATTGAACAGATTGCGGAAAGAGATGCTGGATTATTTGCCACATGCACTCGAAGCGCAGCAACCAAGGGACGATTATCAAGAATTCTTGCGCTTATCTCTCTTGTTCCTTGGCGGAGGAAATGGGAACGAGTCATTTCGAGCTCCCGGCCCAACACACACGCTCGTTGGATGGGGAAAGGAATTTATGTGTTGAAGATATTCCTTTTCCAAGCTCAATTCAAGCTGACACCACGAGAAGCCAGGAACATAACCGACTTCGCTCTGTTTGTGAGTCTCGTTTACATCAGACAATGGAACGAAACGTCCCTTGGAGTTCGAGCCCCCTACAACGACATCGAACTTCTGTCTCTGCTCAAGACTTACCCAAATCAGACTGTGGCCAGTAAAGCGTCCGCGGCCTTTTCCAGGCATCTTTGGTTTCTCTCCGAGCACCTGGTTGCCCTAGCCTTTTTCGACGAACGAGTGACCACGGCGACAAAGGAAAGGATGCTCCGGAACCTACAGCGTCCGCGGTTACCCGGCCCTCCTCGACGTCTAGAGATCAAGGATGAAGTGGAAGACGAAGTTGGAGGACCTTGTGGCTAAAAGGACCAGTTCCTTCTTTGATGGAAGGAGGAAAAGCGAAATCTCAATCCTTTCTGGAGAAACCCCCGGGACAGTGGACGGACGATCCTTTTTTCAACGAACTTCGGGATCGGTCCTCTCGGATGGAAGTAGTAAACGACACGGCGGAACGGGGTATCAGCCTGATCCAAAAATACAACAACACGCTGACGAAGGACGAAGAGCAGAAACAGTTCCTTCTTCGACTGGTGGCAAACCACCGAAAGAAGCTTCCCACTCCATCAAAGGCGGCTCTAATGTCATAGTTTTTCAAGTGCATAACTGTTTTCTGCTGCGTGAGACCCTGATTTATGGATTCCACATGGGGCGACCCCTAAATACTGTTTCTTGTGGAAAATATTTTGTATGATTTTCAGTTATGTACAAAGGAATAAAAATACCCTTGTGGAGAGGAAATTTATTCTTTTGTTTTTTTGGACCACCCTAATATATATATATATATATATATATATATATATATATATATATATATATATATCAGTGATGGTGGGCACCGTTACATTAAATTGGGCGGCAAATTATTGGGCAATATAGCGTTCTTAAGAAAACAACATTTATATAGTCAATAATAAGTAGCTTTTAGAATTTATGTGGTATGGCTGCCATTTGTAAGTTTATCTGTAGTTTCCAAATACGTGTAAAGGCAAATAAACAAATATAAAATGTAACTAGTTACTTGTAACGTCGTTACGTGTATCGAGTAACGGTAACGCTTTAAGGATTTTCAAAAGTAACGATGTAACAGTAACGCCGAGTACATTTTGGATGTGTAACGAGTAAACACGTCGAAAATGTACTCAGCGTTACCGTTACATCGTTACTTTTAAAAATCCTTAAAGCGTTACCGTTACTCGATACACGTAACGACGTTACAAGTAACTAGTTACATTTGATATTTGTTTATGTGCCTTTACACGTATTTTGAAACTACAGATAAACTTACAAATGGCAGCCATACCACATCAATTCTAAGCTACTATTATTGACTATATAAATGTTGTTCTCTTAAGAACGATATAGTGCACAATAATTTGCACCCCAATGATTTTTGGGAAAGATGAAGAGACCTAGAAAATATAAATTTAGTTGTTGCCACTAACACGGAATAGTGAATTGCATTTAATAGTCCTCATGAATGGAATGGCAATGTTACCAAATTCAAATTCAAGTATCGACTTATTACCTTTAGTTTGTAAACACGATTCAATAGCGACATATGATACAACTGCCAACCAACCATAATCCACATCATGTGGACTACATCATACACATAGGCATAACAAACTAATAATGCCTAAATTTGCTATCTAGAGGCTAGCTAGTTCTGTAACGTTTTAAAGTAATGTATTACAATTATAGGTTTATAGCAGTAATGAAATATTGAATGCATCTACAATGAACTTGTAACATGTAACGAAAAAATCCGTTACATTGATAACAAATTTGCAAAGCGTTACCGTTACATTGATAAATTTGAAAATCTTTCAGGCGTTATCTTACTCGTTACTTTTGTAACGTTCGTTACGTAACGTCGTTACATGTAACGCGTTACTCTCTCTCTCTATATATGTGTGTGTGTGTGTGTGTGTGTGTGTATAATAATGATGCGCCTCAGTGGTGTGGTGGTTAGCGTCGCTGACTACGAATCCATCGGGCCCCGGGATCGAGACCCGATTACGGCAGCCGGCGCGCAGCAAAACCCAGCTGTTCATCCTTCCACACAATAAAGAACGTGATTGGTAGATAAATGGGGACCCTGGGTGGCCTAATGGTTAAGACGCTGGGCTGCTGGTGGGGCGTGGTTCGGATTCCACGTTAAACTGTAGGTCTAAGGTGAAGTGAAATGCTTGACCTTCGTCAGAATGAACAATTCGAGCGGAAGCAAACCAAAGGTAATACAGTGAAGATGTCGGGTGATTTTTTAGACTTGTGACACTTTAAAAGGTTTGCATTTCTTTTATTAACTGAAATAAAAGCATGAAATTTTTACTCTACCTTCTCTACACCAGGGAATTAGTTCCCTAGTGCAAAACATGCTTTATGCGATATCCTCTCAGCTCATTAACTCTTTGCACAGAAACGACAAAATTTTGCAATACTCTAGACAAAATATCTGTTGAAATGAGGGAAATTTCTTGTTCAATTGATGCTTCCAGTTCTTCTATTGTGTGTGGATTCTGTTTAATTAAACACACTATCTTTTGAATAACTCCACAGATAAAAGTCACGGTGTGGGGGGGGGAGTTAGAGCTGATGACGTTAGTGGTCATGATATTCCTTTATCATAAACAAAAAATCTGTTGGACAGGAATCTTCCGTCGAAAATATCGTGGATCGTGAGCTGATAGAACATCACATAGAGCATATTTTGCACTAGAGGACTAATTCTCCATGTGTAGAGAAGGTTCATTAAAAATTTCATGCTTTTATTTCAGTTAATAAAAAAATAGAAGCCTTTAAAAGTGTCAGATGTTTAAAAAATCACCCGCTATATATATATATATATATATATATATATATATATATATCGTTTATACCGTTAAAGGTTTAATAATAATAATAATAATAATAATAATTAATAATAATAATAATAATAATAATAATAAAAGGCTCCTTCGTAACATCTATAAGGACATATGACAGAGTGGACCAACAGTTTTACGTGGGCTTCTAACCACTACACCAAGGGAGACGCGGAGATGAACTTTGATAGCTAAAATCTCGAGCCCAAGAAGAGACTCGAATCCACGAGCTTTATATTAAAGTCCAATGGCCTACCGCTGCAGGCTGGATGAAAGGATTAATACTGCGCCATACCTGACTATAGAGAAAGCGGTGCTTTCCTGTTAACGGGAATACCCAATCACCCGCCACCAAACTGTTTATGTATTTTTGCTCTCGTCATTTTCGTTTAAACTAACGAAAATATCACAACTTAACTTAACCAATCATCAAGGGCGTACAGTTGACCTAATCGGGCATTCAATTGACCTAACCGGGCATCAATTAACCTACAGGTTAATATAACGGAAAATGCCCAGTTAGGTTAATTGAATGCCCGGTTAGGTCAACTGTACGCCTTTGATAACACTGGTCAACACTCATTTTATTGCCAATCATATTAGAGTGATTTTGGGGTAACTTTGTGGTGCTGATTCCGAATATGACATCAGTTTTGCTAGATTGGCTCTAATTTATGAGATAACACTGGTATGCATCAATTTTGCTGTCAAGGGTTTTGTAAGTGATTCTTATAGAGTTTTTCCTGCTGATTTCGAATCTGCAATCCGTTTTTCTCAATCAGCTCAGGTTATCCGGCTATGGCCTCATAAGTAAAATAGAATTTTTCGTGATTTTGTCAAAGCGGAATTGGAACAGTAACATCTATCATCACTTGTTTCACTTGTATAATATCTTTTTTTACTTTTCAGGCATATAGATAAAATATTTCATAATGAATAGAGCGTGTAAAAATGATCCCAATAGATTCTGCTACATATGTGGGACGGTTACCATGCCAAATAACCAGTCCCAAATCACTAAATTTGTGAAGACAATGTATAGAGCATACTTTGGAATTAAGCTAGGGGACCAGGACAAAAATTTCGCCCCTCATATGTGCTGCAAGACGTGCATTGAAAATTTGAGAAGATGGAGCAAAGGCAGAGCGAAATCTTTGCCTTTTGGAATTCCCATGATTTGGAGAGAAGGAAAGGATCACGTGACAGATTGCTATTTCTGCATGACAAACCTCGAAGGTGGGCTTATAAATTTATTTTTCTTAAATATTTTGAAATCCTCGTATGAAACTTGACATAATATTCACCATAATGTAATATTCACCATATATAGCATAATATTCACCATAATGGTAATCATCCATTTACATATTGTTATAGAAAATACATTTACACATACATATTGTTATACAAGTTACATTTACAATGATTGTATATTTTCTTTCTTTTTCATTCATATTTCCTCGAAGGGACAATATGAATGAAAAAGAAAGAAAATATACAGACTCCATCGACCTATTTCATATCTTACAGACCGCAGCCTTCCCTCACGAGCCGCCACTGTCTGAATGCTTCTTCTTTTTCATATACAAGTTTTATATCCATGTTTCTGTGTTTCTATTTTCAGGAGTTTACAAGAAGAATAAACACATTGTTGTATACCCTGACATTCCTTCTGCTATGAGACCTGTACCCCCATGGTCCTGGAATTCCAATACCCGACCCACCTCAAACCCTGGACTTCGATGATTCTGATGATGAATCAATGACCAATGCCAATGACCAGTCCCAGTCGTATATACCTCAAAATACCGCTTCAAATGAGCCGAGGCCTCTCAACCAGGCCAAACTTAATGATCTTACCAGGGATTTAGGACTTTCCAAATTAGCTGCCGAGATCTTGGGCTCACGACTTCGAGAGGACAACTTGCTGGCTCCGGGAAAACATTCTCCTGGTATAGGAAACGAGAGGAAGAATTCCGCAAGTTTTTTGCAGTGCACGAAAATACCTCTTCCTTAGTGTACTGCTGCAATGTTGAGGGGCTAATCGAATCCTTGGGCCTGCCATATAACGCATCAGAATGGAGGCTATTTATAGACTCGTCTAAACGAAGTTTGAAAGCAGTACTTCTCAACATTGGGAATAGGGTTGCATCAGTCCCTGTAGCACATTCCGTACAACTTACTGAGAGCTACGATAACATGAAAATTTTACTGGATGCTCTCGTATACGACCAACATAACTGGAGGATCTGTGGAGATTTGAAGGTAATACTAATATCATAAGTAAACTATTGCTATTGACTATGTTGTTTTTCCAAAGGTTATTTGAGAGCGTATAAGAACACTTAACTTCCCACAGAAGTGATACAGTCCAATGCATAGATTTTTTTATCTGATAGAACAAATTCTCTAAATTCTTTAAATATTTTCATTTTTTTTCAGATTGTGGCATTTGTATTGGGAATGCAAGGGGGATACACGAAATACCCATGTTTCCTCTGCAAATGGGATAGCCGAGCGGATGAGAAGCACTATGCACAGCGTGAATGGGCATCCAGAGAGAATTTTGAACCTGGGTCGCATAATGTCGTTTCAGTGCCCCTTGTACCACCAACAAAAATTTTGCTCCCACCACTTCATATTAAGCTGGGCTTGATGAAAAATTTCATCAAATCAATGAATAAGGAGGGTTCAGCATTCCGATATCTCTAGTAAATTTCCTCATATATCTGATGCTAAACTAAATGCTGGGGTTTTTGATGGTCCTCAAATTCGAACTTTGATCAAGGATACTCAGTTCGAAAACGCGATGACTCCAACTGAGAAGAATGCCTGGCAGGCATTCAAATCAGTTGTCACTGATTTTCTTGGCAAGCGTAGAAGTCCAGAATACGAGTCCGTTGTCGAAAACTTGATGGAAGCTTTCAAAGCTCATGGGTCGCGCATGTCCATAAAAATGCACTTTTCGTGGTCCCACTTGGACTATTTTCCTGAAAATTGCGGGGATTATAGTGAGGAACAGGGTGAACGATTTCACCAAGATATCAAAATAATGGAAGAGAGGTACCAGGGAAACTGGGATATCAATATGCTGGCGGACTATTGCTGGTGTTTGAAGCGAGACGTGCCCGAAGAAAAACACAGACGGAAAGCCAAAAAAACTTCATTCCTTCCTCAATAAACTTTTTTCATATTCATTGTATGAATAAAAATATTTATTCACACAATGTTTTCATTTTTCACGAGTGTTCTTATAATATTACTCGTATCTACAGTGTTTAAGCTAAAAAAATCAATAAATTTGGGATAAAATTGGACTTATAATAAATGGCCAATAGAGAAAAAACCCATGCTGGGCACCCATTATCTCAAACACACACATAAACACCTTACAGACAATACAAAACAACGCACTGCGTATCATTACAGGATGCACTCAAACAACACCAATAGAACACCCGCACACAGAAACAAAAATACTGAAAGTTAGGGAACATTTAGACATGAGGGGAACACAATTCATGGCAGCAGCGACAACTAACCCACAACACCCTTGCCACTACATGTACAATCACGCACCGACACTTCGCACCATTAAGGTAACACCAGAGACACATTATAACCAAATTTAATGTTCAGGCGGAGCCTACTTACAAATCGCATTGAAATTGTCTCAAATCATACAAAAGTAAACACATGAAATACATAATGGCATTTTATTCGGTCTCACCATCTAGAATGTTCCGGTAGTTTCCCATATGCACGCGTTATGGTTACGTTTCCTATTAATTGAGGGTATTCATTATCTCAAGAACTAGAGCCAAATCGGAAAAACTACTTTCATTTTGGAATTCAGCAACCCCAAAATACCCTAAATTCGTACGAATTTCCTTGGCAACGAAAAAAAAATGTTTTTTTGTTGATCTGTGTAATTAATTGGTTAGGTTAAGTTGTGATATTTTCGTTAGTTTAAACGAAAATGACAAGAGCAAAAATACATCATAAACAGTTTGGTAGTCCCGATAATACGTAAGTACCGAATTATTAATCATTTAAATGAAATTAGTTAATATGTAAGCGATAATCAGTTAGTAGGGGGCCAAAATGTCTTTATGTCATCTAAAATCGCAGAAAAAACGTCGCTGCTTTCGGTACGTTGTCCCACATGAATTCCGCAAGATACGAGTCCAGATGATGGCGGGCGGTTGGGTATTCCCATTAACAGGAAAGCAACCGAGAAAGCTTATACGATAGATATTAACGCTTTATCGTCGCAAGACATTAATTTTTACAGTGGTCATACCATAATCTAACATACAACCAGTTTTGCACCGCCTTTGATAGACTGTCACACTTACAATCTATTCTGAAAATGGGTCGATTCTATAACTGAGCAGTCGTCGTAATGAGAATTAAATAAACTAGTTTACAAATCGGACGTTAAATTACATCATAACACGTATATATACGTAATTATTTTGTACGGAATGGTTACAGAATGACGTCCGAAAATGTTTGTCGTTTTTGGGGGCGAACATTGACAATTCCCACCCCATTTTTAGCTAACATGTATTGAAACCACGTCAGGTTAGAGATTCCACCAACTCTGCCTACTAATTATGAATCATGTCACATTTAATGGCAAGTCATCTAAAAACAAGCTTTTTTCCGAACGGGGTCCCTCAAGGCTCTGTTCTCTCACCAACACTCTTCAACTTATACATGCATGACATTCCAACACCCATTGATAACAAGTTTACATTATCATCATATGCAGATGACATCACTCTAACATCCACCCACAACAACATCGACACCACTACAAATAACCTACAAACATACATAAACAGTATACAAGACTGGCTCACACACAATAGACTCAAAGTAGCCCCCACAAAATCAACCATCACCTTGCTTACAAGCAACACAAAACAACACCAGGTAATTCCACAGCTTATACTAAACAACATCAACATTCCACACACTCACAGGACCAAAATACTTGGGGTCACATACAACACATCATTATCTTTTGCAAACCACATTCAGGATATTAAAAACAAATGTACGTCAAGACTTAACACGCTTAGGGTACTAACAGGCACAAACTTTGGACACCAGCAGGAAACAACATCACTCATATACAAACAATATATTCGCTCAGTTATGGACTATGCTAGCCCATGCTGGGCACCCATTATCTCAAACACACACAAACACCTTACAGACAATACAAAACAACGCACTGCGTATCATTACAGGATGCACTCAAACAACACCAATAGAACACCCGCACACAGAAACAAAAATACTGAAAGTTAGGGAACATTTAGACATGAGGGGAACACAATTCATGGCAGCAGCGACAACTAACCCACAACACCCTTGCCACTACATGTACAATCACGCACCGACATTTCGCACCATTAAGGTAACACCAGAGACACATTATAACCAAATACTCCATTCCATACCACGCCCCACAGACATCACACAGTACAGAAAACACATACACACACACACCTAACCCACAAAGCACTGACACGACTCGGTCCGAATGCGGTCATAGGTGCGAAGCCGCCACCCATTAACAGGTCAGAGATCAGCCTGAGCAGATTGGATCGAGTTAACTTAGCACGATTCCGATGTGGACATCACCCCAACTTACTAACATATAAACACAGGCTAGACAACTCCATAGACGACACCTGCCACCTGTGCCACGACACACCACAAACAATTGAACACATTATGACAGACTGTACCGCTCTAGCACAACAACGAACACAACACAACATCACTAGTGCGCTGAACCTCTGGTGCGCTGAACCTCTGGTCCACTCCGAAGAGGGCGATCGGTTACCCGCGTGCCGCCGGCTTGCTCGATCAGGGTGGGTTGATCGGCTAAACAACAACAACAACTAATTATGAATTGCCTAATGAAGGAGTATGTTACATTTCATATAAATCCGATACTGTTTCGTTATTATATTATTAAGTCAGTGAAAGTTTAATATATACTTTAAGTTCACGAAGAACTTTTGTGAAGCTTAACAATTGACGCCCCCCCCCCTCAGTAATTTGGGGCTGAAGGCCCAAGTACCGCAGGTCTAGCTAAATAGGCCCGTAGGGCGCACTTTAGCTAGTTTGTACAATTGTGCTTTATAAGTAATGGAAGTAGATATTATATTTTATGGGTAGTGTCACTAAACTGTGGAACGTTAATGTTATGTTGACACATCCCCTAAACTGTGTTCCTTCTTTTTTAATGTAAATTACTAAATTGAGTCAAAAGTTCATATAAGATTTTATTTTTAATAATTAACTAATAAAATCGTTAACTATTAAAAAAACACCTGCATTTTCTTCCATTTCATTAAAATATAAAAAATATGAAAACGACATTACGCAAACTTCCAACTATTAACAGAAAATGCGGTAGGGGTAATGGGGGAAGGGGTTATGCAACAAGGGGGTGGGGGTTATCCCCCAAGTTGCATAAGGGGGTGAGAGGGAGAATGACCTCCCCCCCAAAGGGGTAACCCTAACCTTTTCAGCTTCGCATTTTGAGCCAGTGGGTTAAAAATTTGTGAAGCTATATTTAAAATGTAAAGTAATATTTTTGTCTTCATCTCGGTACTCCGCGAAGGTGCCCTCGCCGTAGGCAAGTTTGCGAAGCACAAGCCCCGCCCGTAGGGCAGGGAGCCGAAGACTACTTGTTTTTCAATAAAAATACAGTATTCCGAGATAGGAATAACATTTTAAAATACTCTGTGATTACTTACTCTATTAACTTAGGCTGTGTAATTAACTGTTGTTGTTGTTTAGCCGATCAGCCCACCCTGATCGAGCAAGCCGGCGGCACGCAGGTAACCGATCGCCCTCTCCGGAGTGGACCAGAGGTTCAGCGCACTAGTGATGTTGTGTTGTGTTGTGTTCGTTGTTGTGCTAGAGCGGTACAGTCCGTCATAATGTGTTCAATTGTTTGTGGTGTGTCTTGGCACAGGTGGCAGGTGTCGTCTATGGAGTTGTCTAGTCTGTGTTTATATGTCCGTAAGTTTGGGTGATGTCCACATCGGAATCGTGCTAAGTTAACTCGATCCGATCTGCTCAGGCTGATCTCTGACCTGTTAATGGGTGGCGGCTTCGCACCTAGGACCGCATTCGGACCGAGTCGTGTCAGTGCTTTGTGGGTTAGGTGTGTGTGTGTGTGTGTTTTCTATACTGTGTGATGTCTGTGGGGCGTGGTATGGAATGGAGTATTTCGTTATAATATCTCTCTGGTGTTACCTTAATGGTGCGAGGTGTTGGTGCATGATTGTACATGTAGTGGCAAGGGTGTTGTGTGTTAGTTGTCGCTGCTGCCATGAATTGTGTTCCCCTCATGTCAAATGTTCCCTAACTTTTAGTATTTTTGTTTCTGTGTGCAGGTGTTCTATTGGTGTTGTTTGAGTGCATCCGTAATGATACGAAGTGCGTGTTGTTTTGTATTGTTTGTAAGGTGTTTATGTGTGTGTTTGAGATAATGGGTGCCCAGCATGGGCTAGCATAGTCCATAACTGAGCGAATATATTGTTTGTATATGAGTGATGTTGTTTCCTGCTGGTGTCCAAAGTTTGTGCCTGTTAGTACCATAAGCGTGTTAAGTCTTGACGTACATTTGGTTTTAATGTCCTGAATGTGGTTTGCAAAAGATAATGATGTGTTGTATGTGACACCAAGTATTTTGGTTCTGTGAGTGTGTGGAATGTTGATGTTGTTTAGTGTAAGCTGTGGAATTACCTGGTGTTCTTTGTGTTGCTTGTAAGCAAGGTGATGGTTGATTTTGTGGGCGCTACTTTGAGTCTATTGTGTGTGAGCCAGTCTTGTATACTGTTTATGTATGTTTGTAGGTTATTTGTAGCGGTGTCGATGTTGTTGTGGGTGGATGTTAGAGTGATATCATCTGCATATGATGATAAGGTAAGCTTGTTATCTATGGGTGTTGGAATGTCATGCATGTATAAGTTGAAGAGTGTTGGTGAGAGAACAGAGCCTTGAGGGACCCCGTTCGGAAAAAGCTTGTTTTTGGATGACTTGCCATTAAATGTGACATGTGAGTATCTTCCTGAGAGATAGTTGCTCAGCCACCTTTTGGTGTTATTGTGCATGTTTGTGTTGAGTATTTTGTTTATGAGAGGGAAGCGTGGGATAGCATCAAATGCTTAACTAATGTCTATTGTTGCTAATAGTGTACGTTGAGCTGGTCTTCTGGAGTTGATGCCATCCATGATGTGCTGCATGAGGTTAGTGAGTAATGTCGTGGTTGAGGGTGAGGTCTGAATCCATGTTGAGTAGGCGATAGTGGTATGTGTGGGTGGTGATTGTAAGATTAGTCTTTCTGTTACTTTGGAAGGTGTGCATAGTAAAGTAATGGGTCTATAGGAAGCTGGTTCTGTTGGATTTTTGTTTGGTTTGAGTAGTGTAATAATTTACCTTGTTTCCATATGTCAGGAATAATACAGTGTTGGTATGAATATGTGCTGATATTTGTGAGAGCTAATATTCCTTGTGGGCCCAAGTGTTTAAGGTGTATGTTAGATATGTTGTCTGGTCCAGTAGCCTTCGAATTCTTAATGTTTTTGATGATCTTGGTGGTCTGGTCTGTATTGAAGGTGTAATGGTCATGTCGAGTCTGTAGGTTTCTTGTGTCTGGCTGCATGTTTCTGGTTGTTGTCTCTGTTTAAGTGACTTATCTTTGCGTAGTGATTAACTAGAATGTTAGCTTGTTGTGTGTATGTGGGATATTATTTTGGCTGCGACAGATAGCCGCGTGTGAGGTGTGAATGCCGCTGTTAGAGTGGGTAATGCTGTTTATAGTCTTGTATAGCCTGTATGTATCTGTGGAGTGTTTAGTGTTGTTATGAATTCCCTGAATGTTTCTGTTTGTTTTTCTTGAGTTTGTTGTTTATTTCTGTGTTGAGCTGTTGTATCTGCTGTTTTATGGCTTCTGTGTGTGGTGTTGTGTGTTATATTTGAGGTTGTTACGTTGCCTTATGAGGTGGGCTATTTCTCTAGTGTAATTTGGGTTGTATTTCCTAATGTTGCCCTTGGGTATGTATTTGTTTGCATATTGATAATCTGATTAAATGTCTTGAGTGTTGTATCGATGTTTATGATGGGTGTGCTGTTTAATGTGGTGAATTGTTCCTCAGTCTGTATTTGAACTGTTCCCAATCAGCTTTCTTGTAATTTCTGTAAGTGTGCCTAAGGCTGTTGGGGCAGAGTGTAGAATGTGTTGTAATGATGATGGCAGGTGGTCTGATGACAGTTGTTTTTCTGTTCTCCATTGTGTATGTGTTGCTAGTGAGGGGGAACAGAACGTTATGTCTGGGGAGGAGTTTGAGTATCCTGCTTGATGTGGTATGTGTGTATGTTCTTCTGTATTGTTAAGAATGAAGAGGCTGTTTAGTTGTGTGGCTAGTTGGCGCCTCTGGTGTGTGTTGTTTTGGTTGTGCAGGTACCAACTAGTGTCTTTGGCGTTGAAGTCTCCTCCTAAGATGACATTAGTGAGAGAGGCAAGATTGTGTAACTGTGGATTGTAATTGGCTGGCACCTGAGGTGAACTATCTGGTGGGATGTAAATGTTGATTAGTGTGGTGTTGTGTTTTGCGCGTGTTTTAATGTTAACTGCCTGTATTTCTATCGTGTTATCTGCTTGGATTGTGTTTGTAATGTTTTGGGTAGCATCAGTGTAGCTAATGCTTTTACGTATGTAAGTGATGAGTCCACCCCCGTTACCCCCAGTACGATCTTGACGGATCGCCGTGAAGTCAGGGATGGTGGGTGTTTTGTGTGTGCGTTTTAGTTTTGTTTCTTGTATAAGTGCTATGTGAATGTTTTGTTTGTGTACGAATTCCCTAAGCTGCATGATTTTGTTTGTGAGGCCATCTACGTTGTACTGTAATATGTTAATATTATACTTCTGTATGTGTCTCATGGTGCTATTGTGTCTATGTCTTTGTGTATGGTGACATGTGTAAGTTGTAGTGGGGCCTGGATTAGTCTTAATGTCGCCAGAGAGTAAGAGTAGTTCGGGGAGCACGCAATTGTTCCCTGTAATTAACTGTTGTGTGTATGTGCTTCTCATTTTTTTTGTACTGGTACGCCGTACCGGATGTTTATTCCTTTCTGGTTTGGCGTACCAGAACGTACCGGCCTACTTTCACCATTTGGTTTCGTATCATCGCGAAGATTTATTGAAAAGTAGTACAGTTCCCGCCGCTTCGCTGACGGTTAGACAGGCTAAACTACAAAAAAAGAACCCAGCCGTGAAAATTTTGAGCTTCACATTGTCAACATTTCTGAATCTGGTATCTCCCAAAACCTCCTCACCCCCATTCATACAACTTGGGGGCTAACCCCTCCCCATTACCCACCCCCCCCATTGCTAAACTACAGAAAAGAACACAGTCATGAAAATCTTGAGCTTCACATTGTCGCCCGTAATACAATTTCTGAATTTTTTTTACAATTTCTGAATTTTTTTCTCAATTTTTTCTCACAATTTCTGAAAGTGTGACGGACAGACGGAGACAGACGGAGACAGACAGACGGACAGCTCTCTTATTATAATATAATATATAGATAGATTATAGAAAATGAGGCTTAAAAATTATATTTATTAAAAAGAACTAAAATAAATGCCGTATTTAATAAATCATTTGCTATAATTATTTCGGGCATCTTTATAAAGTGAGATATCAAAAACATTTTTATGAAGATAACGCAGCTAGATCGAAGTAAATTTGAACGTTGTATCAAAGTCGACTTACATCCAGTCAGACCACGCTTGTACAAAATTTAATACTCTTTTATGAAATCAAGGAAAAGCCAGAAAATCCATAAATTTACAAAAATACCGCAGCCATCAAATTTTTTAGCTTCACATCCAAAGCCAACGAAACCAAATTTGTGAAGCTGCACTCAAAATCAAGTTACTCGTGGGCTTAAAGTAAATGTGAGGGTCTCACTGGCTTAAAAATTTCTGTTCAAAATCGCTTGTATGAAAATAATTATAAGTTATAATGCGAGCCTATATACCTCTGTTAGATAGAATAACCTTTATTAATAATATAATAATAAAATAAATACATTCTTTTCAATTTATAATGACATGAATAATTGTGAAGCTCGACTATTTATTTTATTTAATTTGGCCCTTAAGCTTTAGGTTTTACTGGGCTCTTATTAAAAATAAACAGTTAGTTGTTATTAATTAATAATAATAAATAAGTAAATAAGTATTATTAATAGTTAAAACATGTATTACAATATTAAACAATATTAATGGACAATATTAAACAATATTAGTGGACATTAATCCTAGATTTTGTTAGTATGCCATTATTAATCGGGATTTCAACTTGGTTTTAAGCAAATTTACATTCACAATATTTTTTATCTCGGCATGCAAGTCATTCTATAGTTTCAATCCAATGAAAATGGGTAGTTTTTGAGATGAAGACAATCTAAATTGAGGTATAACAAGCTTTGATCTATTTCTGGTCTGATACGAGTGGATTTCTTGATGAGTTACAAAATATCCATTTACCCTATTAGATTCCACTTAAATCCCGAGAAGTATCAGATTGATTAACGAGGAAACTCTGAAGATATTCACAGTATATGAAGAAACTGAAGAAAGTTCGCATAAGTAAAGTACCTACCTGATTAGAGTGTAAATAACGAAAGAAAGATTAGGAAAGAAATCTTTTATACTGTAACTTGAAGAGCCTAATCATTTTCATTAATCAGTAAAGTAACATAAATTTCATCAACTGTTGCCGCAAAATAGAAGTCACCATCTTCCTTCTTTGACTAATCAATTTTAAAATTAGAAAGAGCCGTTTTGAGCAGAAAACTGAGATTTGTTTATAAAAAAACTCTGAAACAGGTAGCTAGAACAACCTGAAAAAAGTGTTAGCAGCTGACGAGGAAGCTTCTAACAGTGGCTGCATCCTCCAGCGCGGGACACGTCAACGCGAAGAAGAGGCGACGTCAAACCAAAACATCAACGCGCTGGTGGCCAAACTTCCTCAAATCTCCGTGCAGCGGGCTGTCTACGGTTGGCCAGACTGGCAGTCGACGGCCTGTTGCGTGGCACGGTCAGAGTGCCGATCGGCCCGGGGCCGGACCTATTCTCAGTGCTATTTTTTCAATTACAGGAGCAATTGCGTGCTCCCCGAACTACTCTTACTCTCTGGCGACATTAAGACTATCCAGGCCCCACTACAACTTACACATGTCACCATACACAAAGACAGACACAATAGGACCATGAGACACATACAGAAGCATAATATTAACATATTACAGTACAAACGTAGATGGCCTCACAAACAAAATCATGCAGCTTAGGGAATTCGTACACAAACAAAACATTCACATAGCACTTATACAAGAAACAAAACTAAAACGCACACACAAAACACCCACCATCCCTGACTTCACGGCGATCCGTCAAGATCGTACTGGGGGTAGACTCATCACTTACGTAAAAGCATTAGCTACACTGATGCTACCCAAAACATTACAAACACAATCCAAGCAGATAACACGATAGAAATACAGGCAGTTAACATTAAAACACGCGCAAAACACAACACCACACTAATCAACATTTACATCCCACCAGATATTTCACCTCAGGTGCCAGCCAATTACAATCCAGTTACACAATCTGGCCTCTCTCACTAATGTCATCTTAGGAGGAGACTTCAACGCCAAAGACACTAGTTGGTACCTGCACAACCAAAGCAAACCAGAGGCGCCAACATAGCCACACAACTAAACAGCCTCTTCATTCTTAACAATACAGAAGAACATACACACATACCACATCAAGCAGGATACTCAAACTCCTCCCCAGACATAACGTTCTGTTCCCCTCACTAGCAACACATACACAATGGAGAACAGAAAAACAACTGTCATCAGACCACCTGCCCATCATCATTACAACACATTCTACACTCTGCCCCAACAGCCTTAGGCACACTTACAGAAATTACAAGAAAGCTGATTGGGAACAGTTCAAAATACAGACTGAGAACAATTCACCACATTAAACAGCACACCCATCATAAACATCAATACAACACTCAAGACATTTAATCAGATCATCAATAATGCAAACAAATACATACCGAAGGGCAACATTAGGAAATACAACCCAAATTACACTAGAGAAATAGCCCACCTTATAAGGCAACGTAACAACCTCAAATATAACACACAAACCCCACACACAGAAGCCATAAAACAGCAGATACAACAGCTCAACACAGAAATAAACAACAAACTCAAAGAAAAACAAACAGAAACATTAGGGAATTCATAACAACATTAAACCACTCCACAGATACATCCAGGCTATACAAGACTATAAACGGCATTACCCACTCTAACAGCGGCATTCACACCTCACACGCGGCTATCTGTCGCAGCCAAAATAATATCCCAACATACACACAACAAGCTAACATTCTAGTTAATCACTACGCAAAGATAAGTCACTTAAACAGAGACAACAACCAGAAACATGCAGACAGACAAACAGCCAGACACAAGAAAACCTACAGACTCGACACAACCATTACACCCTTCAATACAGACCAGACCACCAAGATCATCAAAAACATTAAGAATTCGAAGGCTACTGGACCAGACAACATATCTAACATACACCTTAAACACTTGGGCCTCAAGGAATACTAGCTCTCACAAATATCAGCACATATTCATACCAACACTGTATTATTCCTGACATATGGAAACAAGGTAAAATTATTACACTACTCAAACCAAACAAAAATCCAACAGAACCAGCTTCCTATAGACCCATTACTTTACTATGCACACCTTCCAAAGTAACAGAAAGACTAATCTTACAAATCACCAACCCACACATTCCACTATCGCCTACTCAACATGGATTCAGACCTCACCACTCAACCACGACATTACTCACTAACCTCACGCAGCACATCATGGATGGCATCAACTCCAGACGACCAGCTCAACGTACACTATTAGCAACAATAGACATTAGTAAAGCATTTGATGCTATCCCACGCTTCCCTCTCATAAACAAAATACTCAACACAAACCTGCACAATAACACCAAAAGGTGGCTGAGCAACTATCTTTCAGGAAGATACTCACATGTCACATTTAATGGCAAGTCATCCAAAAACAAGCTTTTTCCGAACGGGGTCCCTCAAGGCTCTGTTCTCTCACCAACACTCTTCAACTTATACATGCATGACATTCCAACACCCATAGATAACAAGCTTACATTATCATCATATGCAGATGACATCACTCTAACATCCACCCACAACAACATCGACACCGCTACAAATAACCTACAAACATACATAAACAGTATACAAGACTGGCTCACACACAATAGACTCAAAGTAGCCCCACAAAATCACCATCACCTTGCTTACAAGCAACACAAAAGAACACCAGTAATTCCACAGCTTACACTAAACAACATCAACATTCCACACACTCACAGGACCAAAAACTTGGGGTCACATACAACACATCATTATCTTTTGCAAACCACATTCAGGATATTAAAAACAAATGTACGTCAAGACTTAACACGCTTAGGGTACTAACAGGCACAAACTTTGGACACCAGCAGGAAACAACATCACTCATATACAGACAATATATTCGCTCAGTTATGGACTATGCTAGCCCATGCTGGGCACCCATTATCTCAAAACACACATAAACACCTTACAGACAATACAAAACAACGCACTTCGTATCATTACAGGATGCACTCAAACACCAATAGAACACCTGCACACAGAAACAAAAATACTGAAAGTTAGGGAACATTTAGACATGAGGGGAACACAATTCATGGCAGCAGCGACAACTAACCCACAACACCCTTGCCACTACATGTACAATCACGCACCGACACCTCGCACCATTAAGGTAACACCAGAGAGACATTATAACCAAATACTCATTCCATACCACGCCCCACAGACATCACACAGTACAGAAAACACATACACACACACCTAACCCACAAAGCACTGACACGACTCGGTCCGAATGCGGTCCTAGGTGCGAAGCCGCCACCCATTAACAGGTCAGAGATCAGCCTGAGCAGATCGGATCGAGTTAACTTAGCACGATTCCGATGTGGACATCACCCCAACTTACTAACATAAAACACAGACTAGACAACTCCATAGACGACACCTGCCACCTGTGCCACGACACACCACAAACAATTGAACACATTAGACAGACTGTACCGCTCTAGCACAACAACGAACACAACACAACAACTAGTGCGCTGAACCTCTGGTCCACTCCGAAGAGGGCGATCGGTTACCTGCGTGCCGCCGGCTTGCTCGATCAGGGTGGGCTGATCGGCTAAACAACAACAACAACCCATTGTAAATTAATGATTTTGTTCTTACACTCGTAAATAAAAATAAAATGTGCCAGTTTGGTTATATCGTTGAGCTTTAATAGGTTTAGCTCTTTAAATAATGCACTAGAGGGATCAAGGAAATCAGCATCAGATAATAACCTTATTGCTCGTTTTTGGATGACAAAGATACCATTTAATGCGTTGTTAGCTGAGTTTCCCCAAACAAGGGTGCGGTATGTTATATAAGGAAGAACAAGAGTATGATAGAGTCAATAAAACTTGTTTAGGGACTACATTTCTAAGTTTAAACATTATAGCAACGCTCCTTGAAATCTTTTTCACGATATAATTTACATGATCACTCCATTGCAAATTCATATCTAGTATTACACCAAGAAATTTTGTTACAGTACGCTCCTTTATGGCGATTTCATTAACATTAAGTTCATCAAGATATACAGTACAATTCTTTTATCAGTAAAAATCATGAAATAGATAGAGGTACCTGGCTGTAGTTGGATGGGAGACCGTCCCCTGCATCCAAATTATGTAGCGACTCGTTGTTCGGATCCCACGTGAAGCTGTAGGGCTGTAGGTCCCCTCCGTTGTATGACCTTAGACCAGTGGTTCTTAACTCTTGGGTCGCGACCCAAAATCGGTTCGCGAAGCCATTTTGATTGGATCATTAAATTGTCATTATCATTTATTATTATCCTTATATCATTTAACCATTAATTATTTACTATTATCTATTATGAGTGAACTGTTTGAAGCCATGGGTCGCCAAGCTAGCCCCGCGACCAGAATTTTGGGTCGCATCTAAAAAGGTAAGAACCACTGGCTTAGACGTTGCGAAGAGATTAAACAACCCAATGAAAATAAATAGAGGGAGGCTTTGGTAGTACCACCTTTGTGGTATATGCTGGTTGCGTGGTTACACTGGTTACACATACAGTATATCCCGATAAAGCGTATTGGGATACATTCTGTTGGGCAAATACCCACGTCACGATCTGGACAATCTTTCCTTGAACTCGTACCCAAACACTCGTTCTGGGACACTGGTAATACGTATGTCCTGAAGTTAATAATTTATAACTTGAACAAGTTTTATTTTACAATGGTAATACGCGAGTCTTTTACGCACGTCTTTTACGCGCGTATTTTACACTAAAATTAACAATCTAACACTGAGGTATTTACTTTTATAGCGTTATAATACGCCCGTATTTTTTTCATAGCGCGAAGAGAATAAAATCCTTGTAAAAGACCGTATTTTCATCGTTTGAGGATCATAAAGCGCAAATCATGGTGGTGTGAGACGGGAAAACAACGAACAAGGTTATAATGTTGACGAGAAAGACGTAATTAAGCCCAAGAGAAGGGAGAGACTCGCTTCGGCAAAAAAGAAAAAAAAAGAAGGTCGTTTGGAAGATGGGTTCCATCCATCGGACGTAGGTTTTAATCTCTTATTATTTTATCGTCTTCCTCTACCTCCTCCATTTTCTTAAAAAAACATATTTTCTAGCTAAAAAATATTTAATTTCTGGTTCATTACTGCCTTATCGACGATCAGGTAAAGCAGTCAGTCACTATTCTCTCACTTTATGTGTATACAGTATATAGACGGATTTCATAAAAATATTTCTGGCCCAACTTCGCAATAAAACATATTCTCTCTCTCTCTTGCACACACACACGAATAATATATATAATATATATATATATATATATATATATATAGAGAGAGGTCTTCGAGAGAGAGAGAGAGAGAGAGAGGAGAGAGAGAGAGATATTTGCATGCAAATATTTTAAATATATTAGCAACTGCACAATCTCTTGCCTCATATTACGAGACCGTAATGTTCTCAATTGCTTAAGAACAGCAATTATGGCATGCAAAGATCTTATAAACGAAAATCGAATCAGTCGTAAATAAAGTTTAATATTCTTCAATTCAAAATTGAATTCATAAAAAAAAACAAAAAAAATTGACCTTTCCCTAAAACTGTTTCAATTTAACGTTGGTTTATTGATTACAAATGTTTCGAAATAGTTGGCCATATAAACGTTTCTCTAACTTTTTAAATTATACGCTTTATAAATAATTCATATGTGTACACACACACACACACACACACATATATATATTACACACAAAACCTAAGTTTTGCTTCCGCCCGATTTGTTCATTCTAACGAAGGTGAAGCTTGTCACTCCACCTTAGACTTACAGTTTAACGTGGAATCCGAACCACGCCCCACCAGCAGCCCAGCGGCTACCCATTTATCTACCAACCAATTTTTTTTATTGTATAGAAGGATGAACAGCTGGTTTTCGCTGCGCGCCGCTTGCCGTCACCCAGTCTCGATCCCGGGACCGATGGATTTGTAGTCAGCGACGCTAACCATTACATTACTGAGTATATATATAAAATTTTTGTTGATTTTTTTTAATATATATACATACATACATACATACACTGGCAGCCAAAATTATGGAAACCCTTTTTAAAATGGTGATTATGTAATAATAATAGAATTCTTTTAATTCTTTTTATACGTTACAGGAAGTAAAATGATATGTCTGTCAATTAAAGAGCTTTCAAATGTTGTGTTTTGTTACATGAAGACTTACGAGCAATTAATCAATACTGAAAGAAATCGTATTTAATGGCGACATCATGTTTTGATTAAAATAATTGTTTATTTCACATAAATATTGATATTATTGGTTAGAATGTTTTTCTGTTATTTATTTATACATTTTATCTCATTTTCCTTCAAAATGTAATGACTCGTGAAACCTGCACCTGAACATTGTTTGGTAACATTGTGACCTCTCTTACGGATATTTCTGTATAATGGCTCTTGCAAAGGAAATATCATACGAAAATAGACTCAAGATTAATTAATACCTTTTGATGAAGAACTACAGAGACAAATGGGCAATAAAGTGGGAGTTTCATTCTCCAGGGTGAGCAAAACCCTCTCTCGTCATTCGCAAAATGGGAGTGTAATGAACAAAGTAAGCCGACGGTGAAAAAGGTAGACCTCGGAAAAAGAAGACAAATACATGATTTTATTGAGCAAATTCAACAGAAACAATATTAGCATTCGAATAGCTGCTGAAGTCAATGCATCACGCAATAGACATCGAAGAGACGTTTGAGGGAGGTTAGTTTAATGGACCGGGTTGTTACCAAAAAGCCGCTTTTGCGACGAAGAAAAAGAACCAAACGTTTGAAATTGGCATAAAATCACAAAAAATGGTCGTTCCAAGACTGTCCAAAAGTGGCTTTCTAGTAGCAACCCGACCCATTAAACCAACCTCCCTCGGACATCTATTCGCTGTTGAAGTAGAAATGCTGCCGTTGCGTGACGCATTCACTTCAGCAGCTATTCGAATGCTAATATTGTTTCTGTTGCATTTGCTCACTAAAATCATGTATTTGTCTTCTTTTTCCGAGGTCTTTTTCACCGTCGGCTTACTTTGTTCATTACACTCCCATTTTGCGAATGACGAGAGAGGGTTTTGCTCACCCTGGAGAATGAAACTCCCACTTTATTGCCCATTTGTCTCTGTAGTTCTTCATCAAAAAGGTATTAATTAATCTTGAGTCTATTTTCGTATGATATTTCCTTTGCAAGAGCCATTATACAGAAATATCCGTAAGAGGTCACAATGTTACCAAACAATGTTCAGGTGCAGGTTTCACGAGTCATTACATTTTTGAAGGAAAATGAGATAAAATGTATGAATATAAATAACAGAAAAACATTCTAACCAATAATATCAATATTTATGTGAAATAAACAATTATTTTAATCAAAACATGATGTCGCCATTAAATACGATTTCTTTCAGTATTGATTAATTGCTCGTAAGTCTTCATGTAACAAAACACAACATTTGAAAGCTCTTTAATTGGACAGACATATCATTTTACTTCCTGTAACGTAAAAAAGAATTAAAAGAATTCTATTATTATTACATAATCACCATTTTAAAAGTGTTTCCATAACTTTGACCGCCAGTGTGTGTGTGTGTATATATATATATATATATATACATATACGTGTGTGTGTGTGTGTGTGTGGGATGAATTTCACAATTAAACACGTGAAATGGATGAATGATGCAAACCACAAGGAAAAAAGAAAAATGATTCCAAGGCCTTTCGTGTATTCAGAAGTACACTTCGTCAGGGAATGATGGGAGAAGGCGTGATGACAAAAATATATAAATATGTACAGCGGGACAGAAAAATAAAACAATTAGCACATGATTAACAAAGAGTTAATTAGAGGCAAAAGGTATTTTAACAGGATATTGTCAATTTTATACATACTAAAATATTCCTTTCAATTATATTTGTTTTTAACGAGCGCTTTAGAACTATCCCACTTGATACTATGATTACATCTATACATATGGTTAAACAATGTATTAGAATTATTTGCTGTTCCACGCATATTTATGCTGTTTTACACTAATGTCTAACGTTTTACCCGTTTGGCCTATATATACTAAGTTATATTGTGTGCATCCGATCAAATACACAGAACCAACCGCATTATCCGGGCTATTCTTTATTAGGCGTGCTTTAACAGTATTATTATACTTAAAGACTACATTGATACCAGTTACTTTAAGTAAAGTGGGAAGATATTGAAAATTAACATGGTAAGGTAGGCTAAGGATATTTTTACGCTCAAATTCCTTTACAGTTACATTATTATAATACCTATTCTTGGCTTTCCTAAGGCAGTTATCTAGAAATGAAATAGGATAACATAATTTGGTGCCCATATTCATGATATTGCATAACTCGGAATCTAAAAATTCAGGACTGACAACTCTCAATGCTCTAAGAAACATAGCAGAGAAAATAGAAGATTTAATCGAGGGATGATGGTCAGAATAGAAATGCACATAAGAGTTATTATTTGTAGGCTTACGAAAAACTTCAAATTTGAACTGATTCAAGCATCTCCGAATTTTTAGATCCGGAAAAAAATAAGCTTCCATCATTTCTTTTTCAACCATGAACTTAATAGATGGGACTAAATTGTTGAGCCTACCAAGCAATAAGTCACCATCCAAATTGTTAGGCCAAAGGCATAAAATATCATCTGTATACCTGTACCAAACGGTGTCCGGCGAATTTGTCTACAACAATTTGTTTAAAGATACAATTTATCTACAACAATTAGTCTACAGATACAATTTAACTACAATAATTTGTCTACAGATACAATTTGTCTAGAGAAACTATTACTAATATTATTTAAAAAAATGACGATTGGTTAGGTTAAGTCGTGATATTTTCGTATGTTTTAACAGTAAACTAACGAAAATATCATAACTTAACCAATCGTCAAGGGTGTACTAACTTTTTATGGCCTTTCTCTAAATCAATAAATTGAAGAGGCATTGTGGGTTACTGAACAGTGAACAATGTAAAAGTTCCAGGATGACTGCAATTTTAAGTGCGAAAACCTAAGACATAAGTTACTAAGATTTAAAAAAGGCAACAAACGAACAAACGTTTCAGAATAGCTTAAACTATAAAGGCACAAACGCAAGACTTAAATTATAAAAGTTAACTAATTTTCGTATTTAAATTATATTTGTTTTTTTTTTAATAATATTAGTAATAGTTTCTCTAGACAAATTGTATCTGTAGACAAATTATTGTAGATAAATTGTATCTGTAGACTAATTGTTGTAGATAAATTGTTGTATACAAATTGTTGTAGATGAATTGCATCTTTAGACAAATTGTTGTAGACAAATTCGCCTAAAAGCGTACCAAACAAGCTTAAAATTAACAATAGTAGGCAAAATTCTGCTTTAAAAAAAATTCAATATATGAGTTAGTTAATACTGGTGAGCAATTTGTATCAATGTAGTCTTTAAGTATAATAATACTGTTAAAGCACCCTAATAAAGAACAGCCCGGATAATGTGGTTGGTTGTGTGTATGCGATCGCATGTACGTAATGTAACTCAGTATATATAGGCCAAACGGGTAAAACGTTAGACATTAGGGTAAAACAGCATAAATATGCGTGTAGAACAGCAAATAATTCTAATGCATTGTTTAACCATATGTATAGATGTAATCATAGTATCAAGTGGGATAGTTCTAAAGCGCTGGTTAAAAACAGAGATATATTTGAAAGGAATATTCTAGAATGTGTATTATTCCATTTTAAAAATAATTTCAGTAACAGTGCGGGAATGTATAAAATTGAAAATATCGTTGAAATACCTTTTACCTCTATTAACTCTTGTACATATGTATATATTTTTGTCATCTCGCCTTCTCCCTTCATTCCCTGACGAGGTGTACTTCTGAATACACGAAAGACCTTGGAATAATTTTTCTTTTTTCTTGTGGGTTTGCATCATATATATGTTAACCCCTCTGTCGGTTCGAAGTTGACGGGGGTTCTGGTTAGGTGGCAGCAACGGATTTGTTACTCTGGAGTAGCTGGTACCGTATAGGGAATCGCAATAGTTTTCTCCTATACTACTCTCCGATTTCTTCTTGTAGTGGATCGGGGAATTCTGTGAAGCTGATTAAATTCCCTGAAGGTTCTCCGATTATATTATACTGTACAACAGTGAAAAAAAAACGGAAATGAGATCGTCATTTTTATGGCTAATTATATGCATAGATTGCGAAAATAACACTCATTTATTTGTATCACCCACCGATTTTGTGAAAATGACCCTATTTCATTGTATCATTTTGAGAACCACTGGTTCTCTGAACGCATCTTTTACATTTTGTTCAGTCATGCATATGCTGTGGTGGTGGTGTTCGGCTCTGTGTTTCCACTTTGATTTTATGAAAAATTTATTTCATTAATCATTTAAAACAAAATTGTCAGCCATATTTTATCATAAATCGGTGCTATAAGTGAGTATTATTGAATAACAGCTATCAAATTATGTATATTTCACCGACAACGTTTATATTGTGTGAAATTGCAAATTGATCTATCATTTTCTTATTTTACAGGTTTTTATTGATGTTATGCTACAATGCCTAGAGAGTGCAAAAACTCGCCAGACAGTTTTTGTTATATTTCTGGGACATTAACGTTAAAACAGTATAAAAGGAAGTTGACTTCTCATGTGAAAAAGCTTTATGAATTATACTTCGCGTGCAAAGTTGGTGATCAGGACAAGCACTGGGCGCCTCATATCTGCTGTGTGAGATGTACAAGCTCGTTATCTGCATGGTTCAAAGGCACCGGTCCTGGTCTGGGATTCGGTGTCCCAATGGTATGGAGAGAGCCGCTGGACCATTCAACTGATTGCTATTTCTGCTTAACGAACATCACAGGTTTGAATCTTTTATTTTTCTGAATATTCGTCAAATTTGGTGTTTTTAGCACATTTCAGCATATCCTGCTCTGCATAATGTATTACACAATTATGCTATCTTAAGTAGTCAACAATGTCTATTGTCTCACATTGCAGGTTGCAACAGAAAAGGGAAAAGGCTATAGTCTACCCAAATCTTCGTTTTGCTATGCGTCCTGTCGAACATTCTACAGATATACCCATCCGTCGTCCTCCAGCTGAAATGCCGACCGATAACACAGACTCTGACAAATCGGAATCAGACGGCGAATGCTATGAAGCTCAAGTCGAGTCCAAGAAAGAACATCTCATCACGCAGCCTGAACTCAATGATTTGTTCCGTGATTTAATACTTACCAAGCAACAAAGTGAACTACTGGCCTCACGTCTACAAGAATGGAATCTGCTGGCGGAAGACGTACGAATTACAGCATTCCGAAATCGCTCCTTGGATTTGCAGGAATATGTCACATTGAAGAACAATCTTTGTTATTGCAGTGATATACATGGTCTGTTCGATGCTCTGGGTTTGTGCTATGAACCGAATCAGTGGAGATTGTTCATTGATGCATCTCTGTACAGTGTTAAGGGTGTACTGCTATACAATGGGAACACAATACCTTCTGTTCCGATCGCTCATTCAGTCGTCTTGAGAGAAACGTATGACAATGTTGCTTTTATTCTGGACTGTATAAAATACAATGAACATGAATGGCTTATCTGCGCAGATTTGAAGGTTGTGGCTATTCTCACTGGATTGCAAACTGGCTATACGAAATACATGTGTTTCCTATGCAAGTGGGATAGCCGAGCAAGGTCTGAACACTACACACGCTCAGTATGGCCGCCGCGAGACAATTCTCACCTGGATCTCACAATGTTATCCACGAACCACTAATACGAAAGGAAAAGGTTATCTTGCCGCCACTTCACATAAAACTAGGGCTGATGAAACATTTGCAAAGCGTTGAAACAGGATAAGCCTGCCTTCAAATATCTAAAGGAAAAATTCCCAAAAATAAGTGATGCCAAGATTAAAGAAGGCATATTCGTCGGCCCTCAACTCATGCTAGACGAACACTTTGAAGCGGTGATGGATGAGGTTGAGTTGGCAGCCTGGCGTGCATTAAAACGTGTGCAGCGGTCTACTAGGAAAGACTAAATACGACAACTATGCTGCACTTGTGGATCAACTTATCAACTCATACCAACATCTCGGATGTAAGATGTCATTGAAAATTAATTTTTTGCATCACATCTCTCATTCTTTCTGGAAAACGCACTGCTGTTAGCGACGAACACGGGGAGAGATTCCACCAGGATATAGCCACAGTGGAGAGCCGATACAAAGGGAAGTGGAGTCCTGCTATGCTGGCCGATTTCTGCTGAATTTAAAGCGTGACCAACCAGAAGCATCACACAAACGCCAGCATAAATACAAATAATGAGTTGAAAACAGTATAATACGAGAGTTTTGTGTTAATTTTGTGCATATATGTTGAAGTATAGCAATAATTAAACTGTTCCATATGATAAAGCCTATCTGTTTATCAATATATTCTTATTTTTTGGTATGAAGATTTTAAGCAGTCATTACAAAAAAACGTGAGGTGATAGAAAAAAACTATTTTCAGATTTGGAATCAGCACACTCGAAATATTAAGAATGACGAATGTTATTCCCGTTTTTTTTCTGAACCGAAAATTTGTTGTAGTTATTTTTGTAACGGATCGGAGAAATTATTTTCTCTGTTTAAGACTAAGTTCTCTGAAGAGAGCAAGGCTCGAAGGAGATGATAAAGAATTTCTTGCGGTAATTTACTGCTAAAATGTTACGATGCAGGCTCAACTTCTAAGTTAGATCATTCTAGTCAGAATAGTCAGAATAACACTTTGAAAATTTATATGGGTTTATATACCCAAATTTTGTGGGCATCATTATTATTTAATGTTGACTTGTTTAGTTTCTATTCTCTATAGGCTGCATTATTTTTGCACAATATTTGAAGACAAGGTAAATTTTTAGCTGTGGCAACGTCTAAACGATAAACAAGATATTTGAAGATGAAGCCATATTTTATCTTAAACCGCATCTTGACAGATCTAATGTTATCATGATCTGCCGAGTTAACTAAAAGTGAAATTGAACTGCATTTTTACACTAAACATGCATATGAGCAAAAATTAAAGGCTTAAGATTCACAATTAAACGTTTAGGCAAGACATGACTTCATCTTTTATAACGAAGAGAGAAAGTATACAAAAAATGAACATTGCAAAATTTAATCAGGTTTCATTATTAAGCTAAATCTTAAAAAAAAAAAAATGATTAAGTAATTTAAAAAGAAACAATTCACCAATTATGTGGCAAAATTAGAAAGCAAATCAAAAATTTTTATCCAAACTCGCGTTAGGCGATTTTGGTCCTTGTGTAAAAATGAATATATGAACGTACATACATATGAATATAAGTATTATATGAATATAAATATATAAGAGTATAAGGATTATATAAATATATGAATTATATAAATGAATATAAGAATTATACGAATGAATCTAAGAATTATATGAATGAATATAAGAATATATGAGTATAGGAATTATTCATTGTTCATTTTCACACACACATACATATATATATATCAGTGGCGACTCGTGGTATAAATGTATGGGGGTGCGATTTCATAAAATTGTACGACAACACGGACTCACAATAGGCTAGCGCGAATCCAACTGCCGCTCACAAGAGTACTTGTATTAACATATACGGCTATGCCAGACGTACAATTCTAGTTAATTACAAATAAGTAATAATTTCAATAAAATACATATAAATGGCTTATATCATTATTAATGAAGTAACTATTAGTAAAAATAAAGTTGTTATTATAAAAAAAATTCGCGATTGTACTTATATTTTCATTACAACAGTAAAATATAATTTATATTTACTTGAGCGAAAAATCTATCGCTCCATTCGGCTGCAATATTATTTGGTATTCAAACAGCGGTATGCTGTTTAAACGAAGCTATGCTATAAGTTTAGAATATTATGTACTGTATGAAGGCTTACTCAAAATGCCTCATGAATCATGATATGGCACATGAATTTTTAAAATATATTTCAAGAATATTTATTTTAATATCTTAAAATTAATATATTTTTTATCTGTTAAATTAATATTTATCGTTTCAAGCAAGGGGGAGCGACCGCTCCATCGCTCCTATACGCCAGTCACCACTGATATATATATATATATATACACACAGGGTGTTTCAGGAGGAAAGGTCAATACTTCGGTAGGTGATAGTATCGGTCATTGTGATAAAAAAGTTCATATGAACATGTCTAATTCTGAATGGTTACGGAGATAGAGCTGTTTGAATCTGATGCGCGCGCAGCTCTTCCTCCCCCTTCCCTCCCCTATAACCTTGAACCATGTAAGCTGTAATGTAAGCATGTAACATAAGCCAATCGACAGCTGACTGTTGTGAGTGACATTGTTTGGTGTTTGAAGCAGTGTTAAGAATGCCACACACCTTCACACATGCCGAATATGCAGACATGGTGTATGTCTACGGTTTTTGCGATGGAAGTGCAACAGCTGCTGTTGCAGAATACCGTCGATGGTTTCCGAACCGCAGAATTCCGGATCGAAGAGTGTTTACCAGGGTTTTCAACACATTGCGTGAGATTGGTACACTTCCCAGCGCTCATGTTTCATCTGAACGTGAAGGTCAACAAGATGTGGATGAAGTGGAAAACATTCTTCAGTAGTCCTACTAGCTCACGAAGAATTTCTACAAGTCCCGATGTACCACACACAAGAGTATGGCGAACATTACGTGAGGAAGGCTTGCATCCATATCATGTACAGCGTGTACAACACCTTCAACCAGGAGACGCTGCCATGCGACTGGAATTTTGCCACTGATTGTCGCCGATTTCTTCGATTAATACTGTTCACCGATGAAGCTACTTTCATCCGTAACGGTATCAACAACACTCGTAACTCTCATCGGTGGTCAGACGAAAATCCAAATGCCACTGTGGAAACAAATTTTCAACATCGCTTCTCTGCCAATGTGTGGTGCGGTATCATCGATGATCAGCTGATTGGCCCTGTTACTTTAGAGAATCGTCTTACAGGACAAAGTTACCTAGAATTTCTGCAAAATGAATTGCCAGGACTATTGGAGGATGTTCCTTTGGCTACACGCGCTGGTATGTACTTTCAGCATGACGGAGCTCCTCCACATTCTACCCGTCTGGTGATGCAATACCTAAATCAAACTTTCCCTGGTCGATGGATCGGCCGCGGTGGTCCCATTCAATGGCCACCAAGGTCTCCAGACCTCTCTCCGTTAGATTATTGTTTGTGGGGGTGGATGAAAATTCAAGTTTACAAAAGAAAGGTGGATACACGAGACGAATTGCTCGCGCGCATTTTGGATGCTGCTGCCCGCATAAAGGAACGTCAAGATCAACTCAGACGAACAACACGCGATCTTCGCACACGAGTTGCAAAGTGCATTGAGGTTGACGGTGGGATTTTCGAAAACGTATTGTAAACTGTAACAAATTTGTCATTTCTGTATCTGATACCATTCAAAATGCCAATGTTTAAACATTAAATGTTAGAAACGGTAATTGGTTTCTCTTTCTTGAGTACCATTAACAATGCTTTTGTATTTGTAGATTCAAACAGCTCTATCTCCGTAAACATTCAGCAGGGGTGGATCCAGCCTTCTGGGCTGACCGTCTTCCAAAATTTGAATTCAAGTAAAAAATGCTTACGGAACTATCGTAAATCGTGAAATTTTCGCTAGCACCTTTTTGGCAGAAGTACATTTTCAAGTAGCTATAACATATTTTTAAATGAAATGAAAGATATAAAAATAAAACAATGGAAAATGACATCATATTTATCAAAATATTACATAATTAAATATTATATATGTTATATATTATTAAAATATCATATAAAAAAATTCACTGAAAATTCTGACCGTCTTCCGGAAGACGGTGGAAGACGGTCTAAATCCGCCCCTGATTCAGAATTAGACATGTTCATATGAGCTTTTTTTCTCACAATGACCGATACTATCACCCCCCGAAGTATTGACCTTTCCTCCTGAAACACCCTGTATATATACGGGTGGGCGAAAAAACCTGGACACTTTTGTTTTTCCTACAAATTTCAAACTAGTCAAGCTAATACACCCAAATTAGTACAAAATGTAGCCAATAGTATAATTATCATGTGCTAAAAATTTCAATGGAACTCATATAAAACTTACCCTATTGAAATCGATGTTGTATTGGCCCCCCACTTTCTTGAATTACAGCCAGTACTCTCCTTTTCCAGTGATCTATGGATGACTTGATTTTGTCTTGGGACACCATAGGCCAAACATCCTCAATTCTTTGTCTAAGTGTTCCAGGTTTGAAAATGGTTCCCTGCGACCATGGTACACCAATGACTTCAGTTTATTCCACACGAAGTAATCCAGAGGATTTAAGTCAGGAGAATATGGTGGCCATTCTTCACTTTTTATGAATTCAGGAATGTTCGCCATCAAAAATTCTTGGGTTGCCTTGGCTGAATGAGACGGTGCATTGTTGTGAACAAAAATAAAATCTTCGTTCGGGTACAAGTCTTGGCATTCCGGTAAAAGTTCTCCGAGGTGTTCACTGTAATTTTGCGAGTTCATTTTTGTTTTCTTTGGATCAGTAAAGAATAATTTGGTTTTTCCATTGTAAGAAACACCACAAGATACCATTAATTTCTTGGAAAATCGTGAAATTGGATGATAAAGACGGTCTGGCGGGATTTCCGATTTTGAAGTTAATGCATTGACTCGGTTGTTTTGTCGATTTGTTGATACAGTTAATGTAAAGTCGGACTCATCTTGAGAAAACATGCGTTTAATGTCTGCTAAATTAAATTTCCTGTACAAAGAATTACACCTTTCTAACCGTTTTCCATAGTTTCTTTTGTTATTCTGGGGGCACTCATCAGATCTGATCCTTTACTTTTCATTATGTTTTGGACACTGTTGCATGAAATATTTAAATTATTCGCCATTTTTCTCTGCGAAAGATGAGTACTAAGATTATTTTCCCGCGACAACGCATGCTCTTCAACGTACCTTTCATTTTCTCGAGTCCGAGCAGTACGCGGACGACCGCTGCCACGTTTTCTGTCAGTTGACCCTGATTGTCTAATTTAATTTATTACGTATTGTACTGTACTTCTTTTCCAATTTTTCCCGGAAATTCCCTAATTATTTTTCTAGCACTCCATCCCTTCTCGGCAAAAACACGCCTTTATAACAGCTAAGTCTTCTTTACTTAAAACCATTACGATAGAATTTTAATTAACACCACAAGAAAAAAAAAAAGAAAAAAACATTCCATCAGCCAACACTTCTTAAGAAATCTGACACTGCTAGCCTACCAATTCGCCATGTGGCCACTTATCATTGTCTTAGGTGCGCATGCGCAAACTGCTTGTTTTGTAGCGAACATCTGACACATCCAAGGGCGTAGTCAGCTTCACAAGATATCGCTGTTTGTTTCGTCAAGTTAATTTTTTTATAATTAAGAAACGGCCAAAGATAATTAACTTAGGTTTTCAGCACATGATAATCAAACTATTGGCTACATCTTATACTAATTTGGGTGTATTAGCTTCATTAGTTTGAAATTTGTAGGAAAAACAAAAGTGTCCAGGTTTTTTCGTCCACCCGGTATATATATATATATATATATATATATATATATATATATATACAAAGGTGGGCACCCGGGCCTCATAAAGGACCGACGGTCCAGGTCCCGGTCCTTGCCTCAAACTGGACCGACGGTCCCCGGTCCTTGCCTCAACTGGACCGACGGTCCCGGTCCTTTCTGAAGATAGGACCTAGGAACGACTCGGTCCTCGGTCCTTATATATAATATAAGTGAAAAATTTGATTAAAATTAAAAATGAAATTAAAGACACGGAAATCTTTAATTTTATTAACGTAAATTATAATTAATACAATACATAAATGATGAAAAAAAGTTATTAAGTTAAATGCTTGAGTTTCCCTTCAAGAAGACTAGCATTTCAAAATGGCTGTCACTGAGCCTGACCTTTTCGGCTTGAGGACGTCCTTCCCCAAAGAGAAGAGCCTCTCCACGGCGGCACTGGATGGGATAGGCGTGTTAAACTTGAAACAAGTCCTTCAGGTGTTGAAACAAGTTTCAGTTCAGTCTCAGTCTCTTTCTGAGTTTTCTGGAGGAAACGATCCATCTTCTTTAGAACTTCAAACAATCACTAAACACACTAAAATCACTAAAAAAGACCGTCCGGAATTGCTTAAAAATGGACCGTCGCTCCTCACTGAGAAAAGGACCGACTTTCCTCACGGTCCTTAAAAAGGACCGAGTTCCTGGAGTTCGGTCCTTTTGGAACTCGGTCCTGCCCACCTTTGTATATATATATATATATATATATACAGGGTGTCCCATAAGTCCGGCATCATAGGAGAAATTCATATTTTTCTCTTTCTACAGGTCATAATGTCTGTGAGCAAGGAAGAACGAATCCAGATAATTCTACTCATAGGAAATCGGAGTCAAAGAGAGGCTGCTGCTGAATTTAACAGACTGCATCCAGACCGCGAGCCAATAACACAGAGTTGTGTTAGCAGACTTGTTGCAAAGTTTAAGGAAACAGGATCCATAGAAGATAAACCACGCAGTGGACCTTCAAGGAGGTCCACTGACGATGATACAGCGACTGCTATCCTGGCTCATTTTAACAGAAGTCCCAATAAGTCTCTTTGCCGATTGTTCGCCGAGACAGGAGTGTCGAAAAGTAGCATCCATCGCATTCTTCAGGCTCACAAATGGCATCCATATAACTTCAAATCCTACAGAAATTAAGCGATGATGATCCCGACCGGTGGATGGAATTTTGTGAATGAGCTACGGAACAATATGCTCGGGATGCCAATTTCCCGTCCACCATTCTGTTCAGTGACGAGGCTGTTTTTTATGGAAATGGTGAGGTAAATCGACAGAACACCGCTACTGGTCTCAAAACAACCCTCACTGGTATACCTCTTCAAGGAACAAGGTGCATCTGGGTGATGGTATGGTGTGGCATTTGGAAGGATCGCCTCATAGGCCCCCTCTTTTTCCATGAACATGTCATGGAGGCACCTACCTACGTATGCTCAAGGAAGAAGCATTTCCCAGTGTCTTGAACGAAGAAGGAAATTTCCCAACATGGTTCCAGCAAGACGGCGCTCCTGCACATTACAGCACCCAAGTAAGGGAATACCTGTACCAACAATTCCCTGGTCATTGGATAGGACGTCGAGGGCCTGTGGAATGGCCAGCTAGAAGCCCGGATCTCACGCCACTAGATTTTTATCTCGGGGCCACTTGAAAGCGCTGGTATACGCAGAGAAAATTAGAAGTGTTGAACATTTGCGGCAGCGCATTATTGGCATGTAACACCATTACTCCTGGCATCATTCACCGTGTGCTTGCTGACTGGGTATCACGTTGAATTTGTGTATTAAAAACAATGGTGGACATACTGAGCACGTTCTGTAATAAAAAACTTTTGTTTTGCCTTTTTCTATTATTTTCCTATGATGCCGGACTTATGGAACACCCTGTATATATATATATATATATATATATATATATATATATATATATATATATATATACACAAACTCAGAATGGTTCCCTGAGAACATTATATGTTAAACACAGACCGTGCATGGAAGAGTTCCTTGTTCCATGCACGGTCTGTGTTTAACATATATATAATATATATATATATATATATATATATAACTTAGCATTATCATGTAGCCTATATGTCCCTCACCAAGATTCGAACGCAAGACTTCTGACTCGGAGTTGGGGGCATTGAACATTGGTCTAATTGTGCCAAGAGACTGAGTCAGAGGTTCGAGGTTCAAATCCTGGTGAGAGATACTTTGCACAGGAAAAGGTGTGGTGCTCATGTGCTTATATATATATATATATATATATATATATATATATATATATATATATATATATATAATACTTCAAAATTTACAAAAAATCTTATTTAATATAACGTGTATCGTATATTTAAAAAAATTAATATATTAATTAATTTTAACTTCATTTTATATTTAATTTTTAAATAAAATATTAAGTAAAATAATAATATTTGAGAAATAAGAAATTTGGACCGAATATGATGTTTACAAAAATTTGGACACAAAAAATTTAAACTAAAATAAAGTTTGTTAATTAAAATTTGTATTCTTATTTTTACTGCACCAATTTCTTCAGCAAAATAATATTTTTTCTTTTGATAACACTTCATGACTAAAAAGAACTTCTTTTTTTTTTTGTCACATGAACCAAAATGGGTGGATCTTTTCGGTTTTTTACCACTGAGTTCGAATATGACCTCAAAATTTGTCTATCACCCACCGATATTGGGTGAATCGAGAATTGATTTTGGACTAATTTATAGACGTAATAGCAATATCAAAGTAAAAAAATGTATATTGAACTCGCCTAAAATGTTCACTGAGCGAAATCAAGTAAGTAACTGACAAATAAAAGTCAATGGTACGCGCAGCAACTTATAAGCGGAGGAGGAGCGAAGGGCAGACCCCGCCCACTTCCTATTCTGACTCAAATCCTAAGAATGTAAATTCGTGTGTCACTCAAAAACTGCGGATGATAAAAATTCTCTTTTCATTTCCATAATCAAAGTAAAAAATTACGTATAGTTCAAGTAAAAATATCTTGTGACAAAAATTTGTTGACCAGTGTAACTAACAAAATTAACCCTTATATTATTGGCGTAATAATGTACTAACCAACATTATTTTACACAGCATACTGACACATCATTTATTTTCAAGCATGCGTGCGTTTCATGTTAACTAACACTGAATATATTTACATAATTTAACGTCATTTATTTGATAAATACGTACAAAATATATATATAATATATATATATATATATATGCTTGGTAGATGAATGGGTATCCTGGGTAGCCAAGTGGTTAAGACGCTGGGCTGCTGGTGGGGTGTAGTTCGGATTCCACGTTAAACTGTAGGTCTAAGGTGGAGTGAAATGTTTGACCTTCATCAGAATGAACAATTCGGGCAGAAGCAAACCAAAGGTGTTTATATATATATATATATATATGCTTGGTAGATGAATGGGTATCCTGGGTAGCCAAGTGGTTAAGACGCTGGGCTGCTGGTGGGGTGTAGTTCGGATTCCACGTTAAACTGTAGGTCTAAGGTGGAGTGAAATGTTTGACCTTCATCAGAATGAACAATTCGGGCAGAAGCAAACCAAAGGTGTTTATATATATATATATATATCTATATATATATATATATATATATATACACACACATATATATATATACAGGGTGTACATAAAGTCAGGATCTATTTTTGTGAAGCACTTGGAAATTATATGGAATTCAATCATAAAATGATAAAGTGGTAACATTTATTAAATAATTAAGAGTAGGATTCGACGTGACGCCCATCAGTATCCCTGCACAGCTCAAATCGTTCCGCAGCATTTCTAAACACATTCTGGAGCATTTGCGGGGTTATGTTATCTGCAGCAGTTCGTGTACGTGTACGTAAGTTTCAAGACTCGTAATCTTCGTCTGATAGACGTGCGATTTGATAAAGCCCCATGCAAAGAAATCTAAAGGGGTTAAATCTGGTGATCTCGCTGGCCAAGGTCTGTTGCTTCCGCGTCCGATCCAGCGATTTTGAAAACGTCCATTTAGATAATCCTGAACAAGTTTGGCATAGTGACAAGGAGCACCATCATGTTGATAGACGACGGGGATAGGATTGTTAGTACCGTCGTCTATCAACATGATGGTGCTCCTTGTCACTATGCCAAAATTGTTCAGGATTATCTAAATGGACGTTTTCCAAATCGCTGGATCGGACGCGGAAGCAACAGACCTGGCCAGCGAGATCACCAGATTTAACCCTTTAGATTTCTTTGCATGGGGCTTTATCAAATCGCACGTCTATCAGACGAAAATTACGAGTCTTGAAAACTTACGTACACGTATACGAACTACTGCAGATAACAACCCCGCAAATGCTCCAGAATGTGTTTAGAAATGCTGCGGAACGATTTGAGCTGTGCAGGGATACTGATGGGCGTCACGTCGAATCCTACTCTTAATTATTTAATAAATGTTACCACTTTATCATTTTATGATTGAATTCCATATAATTTCCAAGTGCTTCACAAAAATAGATCCTGACTTTATGTACACCCTCTATATAAAATTCAAAGTTGAACCACTTTTAAACCTCATTTCTGCCTATCTGTCCCACGCGGATGTCGTAAATGTACACTTGTTTAAATTTTAGTGTATTTACCAATAATCTTTTAATTTTTCTGATGTAATACGTCCATTTTTGAAAAAAATGTACGCCGAAAGGCAATACATTACATACATCCAAGTACATTACCAAAAATCTCATTCCCCAAATGAGTTAGGGTGAGAAGGCAGACACGCTCGGATAGGTAGAAAAGGTAGAAATTAAAGGTAGAAGAGGTAGAAGGTAGAAAGCATACACGTACATTCACACCGGCATCCTGGTAAATCAGCACCAACACATAGCTAAATTTCACACCGTTGGCGCTTCATACACCATGAGTGGTGGTGCTTCCAGACTTTGTCAAAGATAAAAAGAGAGAATCTCGAACTTACGTACCCAAACACAATCAATGTAGTTCATTTATTAAAAATAAACGCGGTGCAATTAATTTCATAGCGGAGGACAGTTGACTTTAACCATCGTTCTTCTCCCGAATCGACTGAGATAGTTTCCAGAGCTGTGTCTCTTATGATTTTAAAATTAAAGTGGCAAACACTAACATAGAAAGCGCAATGCGAGTCTTGAATTTCCTGCACTATGCCACATAAATGTATATTGCATAACTAAATTATTAATATATATATATATCTATATATAATGATAATGTGACAGTTAATGCTTTCCTAAGCATACGTAGCGTAGTTGAAGAGACAGTAATAAAACACTAGTAATAGCACCAACACTAAAAACAATAATAAATAATATCAATATTACAATTTATTATTGTTTTTATACGAGTTGATGGTGTACATCAGTTCGTACAGGAAGCATACATACACACAAACATAAATGCACATGTAACATATATACATATATATATACACATACACACGCATATATATATATATATATATATATATCAGGTTGTAACATAAATTCTGCTCGATTAGAAAACGGACGATAGATAATTATTAATAGAATAACCTCAAGATAATGTGAAATAGTTTTAGAAATGTTGCAAAATACACGCGGCGACAGGTTCGCACATGTTTTATCACGATACAGAATGACTTAGGCTAGTGTAGGATTAGGCTAGTGAATATTTTCTCTGGTATTTTTCATACAGTTACACCACCATCCCTACAATTTATAGTAATTGAAAAAACATGGAGCCCACGAAAGAGCATATTCGACACGTGATACTGTATGAGTTCCATAAAGGATCTAACGTTAGTGAATCCGCAAAAAACATTCAAAGAGTTTATGGAAATGATGTTGTGAGCGAATGGATGTGTAGGAGATGGTTTGAGAAGTTCAGAAATGGAGACTTCAGTCTGAAGATTATCAACGAACAAGACGACCAAATGAGTTGGATGAAGAGTTGCTAAAAGCAACAGTGGAGGAAAACCCAACGCTAACTGTAAGAGAACTTGGCCTGCAACTCGGCGTTAGCCATATGACCATTCATCGTCATTTGAAGCTGTTAGGAAAAGTAGTGAAGGTTGAAAAATGGGTTCCGCATGATTTGTTACGAGCGAATCTTCAACATCGAATCGATATTTGCGCATCACCGCATTCTCGGCAACTGCAGGCACCGTTTTTGAATCGGATCGTCACTGGGGATGAAAAATAGGTCCTCTATAACAATATTAAGCGTCGACATCAGTGGCTTAGCCGTGAAACAAACCCTGAACCTCAGTCAAGGAATGGACCCCATCCAAAGAAAATTTTGCTATGCGTTTGGTGGGATATGCGAGGAATTATTCATTTTGAGCTTCTGCCAGACAACCAAACAATCACAGCTGAAGTCTACTGCCAACAACTCCAACGATTGAAGATGGCATTACGAGAAAAACGTCCCGCGTTAATTAATCGCGGAGGTGTTCTATTCCACCAGGATAACGCGCGCCCTCACACTGCTCGAATCACCACTGCCCAATTGGAGGCATTTGGTTGGGAAAAAATGCCTCATCCACCTTATTTTCCGGACATCGCACCTTCAGACTACCATTTATTCAGAAGCCTGCAACACCCTAGATGGACAAAAGTTGCAATCCAGGGAAGCTATCGAAAACGAACTGATCGCTTTTTTTAACTCGAAACCAAGGGATTTCTTCGAACGTGGCATAAAAAAACTTGTCTACAGGTGGGAGGAAGTTATAGAAAAAGAAGGGAATTATATTGATGATTAATTTGTCATTATGTCATTAATTTTTGATGTGAATAAACTAAAAATTCGAGCAAATTGTCCTTGTAATTCCTTTAATTTGTGTTCTGAATGAACTAAAAAATCGAGCAGAATATACTGTATGTTACAACCTTATATATATACATATGTCCATACATACACACCTATACATATATACATATAGACGCGCGCGCGCACGCACACACACACACACACACACACACACACACACATGCGGATACATGTATGTACAGTATAGTATATCCCTAACTACGCACCCGCATACATTATACACACGTGCCCATTATACATTCGGGCAAATGGGACGGTAATGCTTTTATATATTTACATAGCAAAGGAACGCCATTAACGAGCACATTTTATGCTTTATTGCAGAATGGAATTCTATAGTAAATCTTGATAGATAATGGGGAGTAGCGAAGTTATGTACACTACCGTTAAAGCTACAAAGTATAGAGATTATCTATCGTAAGCTGCAAACGACATATAGTTAAGATATTCAGCCGAGATTACACATTCACGTAAACTACACCTGATTTCATATAGGCATCCAGCTAAGATTATACCTTCGTACTTATTTGGATATTAGACGCTCAAATAGAATTAAATATTATATAATAGTAAAATATAAAAATATTAATTTCGTCATACTGAAGTTCATTATTTCTGATAAAGTGTGAGTCATTTTAGTTAAGTAACAATTTGTTTCTATGTAAGCAAAAGCTAATTTTCTCGTGGGGAAGTACCAATCGCTAAAGGCCGCCACACGCCGAAAGCCACGCTAGCCACGCCACACACACGGGCCTGCGTGGCGTGGCTACCGTGGCTTTCGGTGTGCGGAAAGCAAATATATATATATATATATATATATATATATATATCACATACTGTGCAAAAGTCTTAGGCATGTCTGAAAAAATCTTGTATTGATAAATTTTCGCAATTTCAAAGGTTAAAATACGCGTGTTAGCTTCAAGATTTATCATTTATTAGAGAAGCATCACCATAAGTACTGAAAAGTTACATACAATTGTCTATCTTAGAGTTTTTGTAAGAATCCGCTGGAATGTTGTTCCATGCATCTCAAAGGACCTGCCATACCTCTTCTCTCGATTTTGGCTGCTTTTCTCGCTTCTTTCTGTCTAAATAATCCCAAAACAACCTCAATAATATTTAAATTAGGGCTCTGGAGAGGCCACCTATCAGTGTGAGTCTCCACGTTTTTTTATTCTCCAAATAGGTTTTGACTACATTGGCAGTATGCTTAGGGTCATTGTCGTGCTGAAAAAATAAAATTTTGACCAATTAATCTCCGACCTGATGGCTGCAGCATGATGAATTACTGTAGAATCTGTCTGTATCTTTCTGCATTCAGTATTCCATCAATTTTGATAAGATCCCCGACACCATTTGCTGAAATGCAGCCCCAACCTTGGATAGATCCTCCTCCGTACTAGTTGGTGCAAACACATTTCCTTGAATTGTTCTCCGTTTCTTCCTCTCACATACTCTCTTCTCTTTGTGCAAAAATTTAAAATTTTGACTCGTTACTCCAGAGGACCCTTTTCCACTGGTCCCATTCCAATTCTTGCTCTTTGAGCATATTTGAGCATCTTTGACCCGTTTCCTTTCCTGAGAAATGGTTTTTGATTGCCACTCGACCATTAAGACCATTTCTGATGAGTGATCTCCTCACGGGGATGAATGGACTCGTAATCCTGAGGTCTGGGCAAGTTCTGCGAAAGTCCCGCACTGGATTTTCGTCTATTTCTGAGAGATGTTAGCTTAAGGTGTCTCATCGTTTTAGAAAGTTTCCTTGGCTCCACCGCGTTTTCGATCTTCAACTTTGCCGTTTCGCGTGTTCTTCAAAATTGCTCGAATACCACATCTTGATACCCCAGTTGTCGAGTCGCGATATTTCTGATTGAGATTGACCTTGTTCGTGCAATAATACCACCCGGTGTCGAGTTGACAATGTATATTTTAGCCATTGCTTAACCAATGTAAAATTATGCCTTTATCTGGAAAAAGAGAGAAAATTAACAATTAGGAAATTTTATTAAAAAAAATTGTTTCATTAGTTAGGAGCATTAAACAATTTACAAAAACATACAATGAAGTTCTGTTTACAAACTGTTACTGAATGAGCTTAGAATATCTCGTAAAATAGTAACTAGAAGCTTTGAGTTAAATTCCGTTCCATCTCCAGCAGTAGCACGTTTTGATGAAACATCCGTTTTCTTCGTTACACTGCCTAATAACCGACATTATTGACAATGACTATACATTATAATATATTTTATAATAAAACAACACTAACATGCTCAAATATTCAACATAATTATTTAAAAAAAAGAAAAACGCAACTGTACAAGGGTGCCTAAGACTTTTGCACAATAGTTGTTGTTGTTGTTGTTTAGCCGATCAGCCCACCCTGATCGAGCAAGCCGGCGGCACGCAGGTAACCGATCGCCCTCTCCGGAGTGGACCAGAGGTTCAGCGCACTAGTGATGTTGTGTTGTGTTCGTTGTTGTGCTAGAGCGGTACAGTCTGTCATAATGTGTTCAATTGTTTGTGGTGCGTCCTGGCACAGGTGGCAGGTGTCGTCTATGGAGTTGTCTAGTCTGTGTTTATATGTCCGTAAGTTGGGGTGATGTCCACATCGGAATCGTGCTAAGTTAACTCGATCCGATCTGCTCAGGCTGATCTCTGACCTGTTAATGGGTGGCGGCTTCGCACCTAGGACCGCATTCGGACCGAGTCGTGTCAGTGCTTTGTGGGTTAGGTGTGTGTGTATGTGTTTTCTGTACTGTATGATGTCTGTGGGGCGTGGTATGGAATGGAGTATTTGGTTATAATGTCTCTCTGGTGTTACCTTAATGGTGCGAGGTGTTGGTGCATGATTGTACATGTAGTGGCAAGGGTGTTGTGGGTTAGTTGTCGCTGCTGCCATGAATTGTTCCCCTCATGTCTAAATGTTCCCTAACTTTTAATATTTTTGTTTCTGTGTGCAGGTGTTCTGTTGGTGTTGTTTGAGTACATCCTGTAATGATACGAAGTGCGTTGTTTTGTATTGTTTGTAAGGTGTTTGTGTGTGTGTTTGAGTACATCCTGTAATGATACGAAGTGCGTTGTTTTGTATTGTTTGTAAGGTGTTTATGTGTGTGTTTGAGATAATGGGTGCCCAGCATGGGCTAGCATAGTCCATAACTGAGCGAATATATTGTTTGTATATGAGTGATGTTGTTTCCTGCTGGTGTCCAAAGTTTGTGCCTGTTAGTACCCTAAGCGTGTTAAGTCTTGACGTACATTTGTTTTAATGTCCTGAATGTGGTTTGCAAAAGATAATGATGTGTTGTATGTGACACCAAGTATTTTGGTTCTGTGAGTGTGTGGAATGTTGATGTTGTTTAGTGTAAGCTGTGGAATTACCTGGTGTTCTTTTGTGTTGCTTGTAAGCAAGGTGATGGTTGATTTTGTGGGGGCTACTTTGAGTCTATTGTGTGTGAGCCAGTCTTGTATACTGTTTATGTATGTTTGTAGGTTATTTGTAGCGGTGTCGATGTTGTTGTGGGTGGATGTTAGAGTGATATCATCTGCATATGATGATAAGGTAAGCTTGTTATCTATGGGTGTTGGAATGTCATGCATGTATAAGTTGAAGAGTGTTGGTGAGAGAACAGAGCCTTGAGGGACCCCGTTCGGAAAAAGCTTGTTTTTGGATGACTTGCCATTAAATGTGACATGTGAGTATCTTCCTGAGAGATAGTTGCTCAGCAACCTTTTGGTATTATTGTGCATGTTTGCGTTGAGTATTTTGTTTATGAGAGGGAAGCGTGGGATAGCATCAAATGTTTTACTAATGTCTATTGTTGCTAATAGTGTACGTTGAGCTGGTCGTCTGGAGTTGATGCCATCCATGATGTGTTGCGTGAGGTTAGTGAGTAATGTCGTGGTTGAGTGGTGAGGTCTGAATCCATGTTGAGTAGGCGATAGTGGAATGTGTGGGTTGGTGATTTGTAAGATTAGTCTTTCTGTTACTTTGGAAGGTGGGCATAGTAAAGTAATGGGTCTATAGGAAGCTGGTTCTGTTGGATTTTTGTTTGGTTTGAGTAGTGTAATAATTTTACCCTGTTTCCATATGTCAGGAATAATACAGTGTTGGTATGAATATGTGCAGATATTTGTGAGAGCTAGTATTCCTTGTGGGCCCAAGTGTTTAAGGTGTATGTTAGATATGTTGTCTGGTCCAGTAGCCTTCGAATTCTTAATGTTTTTGATGATCTTGGTGGTCTGGTCTGTATTGAAGGGTGTAATGGTCGTGTCGAGTCTGTAGGTTTTCTTGTGTCTGGCTGTTTGTCTGTCTGCGTGTTTCTGGTTGTTGTCTCTGTTTAAGTGACTTATCTTTGCGTAGTGATTAACTAGAATGTTAGCTTGTTGTGTGTATGTTGGGATATTATTTTGGCTGCGACAGATAGCCGCGTGTGAGGTGTGAATGCCGCTGTTAGAGTGGGTAATGCTGTTTATAGTCTTGTATAGCCTGGATGTATCTGTGGAGTGGTTTAGTGTTGTTATGAATTCCCTGAATGTTTCTGTTTGTTTTTCTTTGAGTTTGTTATTTATTTCTGTGTTGAGCTGTTGTATCTGCTGTTTTATGGCTTCTGTGTGAGGTGTTTGTGTGTTATATTTGAGGTTGTTACGTTGCCTTATGAGGTGGGCTATTTCTCTAGTGTAATTTGGGTTGTATTTCCTAATGTTACCCTTGGGTATGTATTTGTTTGCATTATTGATAATCTGATTAAATGTCTTGAGTGTTGTATTGATGTTTATGATGGGTGTGCTGTTTAATGTGGTGAATTGTTCCTCAGTCTGTATTTTGAACTGTTCCCAATCAGCTTTCTTGTAATTTCTGTAAGTGTGCCTAAGGCTGTTGGGGTAGAGTGTAGAATGTGTTGTAATGATGATGGGCAGGTGGTCTGCACAATAGTGTGTATATATTGTGTATACAGTATATGTATATATGATATATACACCTTTCCTTTCAAAGGTTCCGTGCGATGATTCCTCATTTCACGAAGGTCAAGCTTGTTGCCCCTCTTCTCCTCTCCTTCTTAACATATATTGTTCTCAGGGAACCATTCTGAGTTTGTGTATAATATATATATATATATATATATATATCTATAATATATATATATATATATATATATATATATATGTGCGTGCGGGCGTGCGTGTATATATATATTAAAGTGTGTAAATGAGTAAAAACCAGGGTTGGGAAACTGATCTAACTGGAATCGATAAACTGATAAAACCGATATTATTTTATGAATTGAAATCGAAAAAAACTCGAACTGAAAAAAATTGACAACTAAAATCGAAATTCGAACTGAAATTGAAAACCAATCAAAACTGAAATCTGAATTCGAATAAATTAAAAATAACAGTTTTGCGTTTCACTTTGAGGATCATTTCGATCGCAAAAAAATATAAATAACGTGAATTATTTTCCTTTTTTTGCGACTTAACATTTTGTATGAATTTAAAATATTCATTTATCCTTTAATTCGATGTGGAAGGGCTTTTCTCTCTTTCAGATTGATTTTAAGTCCTCAAAGAAACAATTTTGTTGCCCGAAAACATTGACAATATTTAATCGTCGCTCTAATTTTAACACGCGAGTTTACGAGGTATTTGTATATAATAAGCAGAGGCTCATTTAATTGTTTTATTCCCTTTTCTAATACTATTATTTACATATTTTATACTGTTGTGCGTTTTTAAAATTTTAAAAGTTTACCAATTAATAAAACATTTTCAATCGAAAACGTTTTTGTTAAATAAAACTTTGTGAAAGAAATGAAGCGAATAAGTAAAAAAAAAAAAAAAGAGATGAGTGTTTCGTGCTGATTCAGTTGGCTCTAGATGCCTACGTATTTAATCATACAAAAGTAAAGATAATTTACTAAACAAATTCTCTCTTGAAGACAGAAATCGAATGCAAATACAATTATAAAATAAATCCGAATTTGTCATTGGGTACCCCCCCCCAAAAAATAATATAAATAGTACAAAGAAATTCTTAAAGAAATCTGAAAAAAAAAAAACTGGAATCGAAATTTAAATTGAATCGAACCGAAAAATATAAAACTCGAATCGAAAAATAAACTCAAATCGAAAAAAAACTTTAAAAAACTTAAATCGAAACTGAAATCGATATTTTTGCAAATTTAAACTGAAATCGAAAACGGGACTTAAAAATTTATCAGTGTCCCATCCCTGATATATATATATATATATATATATATATATATGGTAAGGTGTATGACATAATTTAAGAGTATAGGTAATCAGTTAAGAGTGTATCGGAAGGTGTGAGGGTAAAAGCAATTTCGCGTTGAAGGGGAAACAATTGTCTTTCGGAGTGTAGAGTATCAAAATTGGCTATAATTTTTTTTCCTTTTACAATCCGTAACGAAATTTTAGAGGCTGTCAACCAAAATAAATTATAAGTCACAGTTCACTCGCGATCAATTTCAATGGAAGAAAACTTAAAATGACTTACGAATTAGGTAAGATACACGGGAGTATAATTGGGATTATATGAACCGTGTGTGTATATATTATATATATATATATATATATGAAAATTATTTCACGAAAGTAACACGTGAAAAATATTTATGATGATAAAACCACGAAGGAAAGGAAACACAGAATGGTGCTCAAGCGCTTTCGTCTAATGACATCCTCAGGAACACTGAAGTACATAAAGGGTTACAGCCTATATATACGTTACAGAAAAAAAACTATATATATATATATATATATATATACAATAAACGGAGAGATAAAAAAAATTAAAAAATTATTAAACATTAAAGGATTGTGGGAGGAGCATACAAATTTGAAAGGAAAAACTACCGATTTTTAGCCCAAGATTAGCCCAAGATCAAATTAATTGTTTCCAACCAATGTTATAGAGAAAAAAAAAAAAAAATACAAATTTATACTGGAAATCTGCCCGGGTTTTAGCACTTTGCCCTTCTTGTTTAGGTTCGATGTATAAAAATAAATTAAAAAAAAAAAAAAGTTATTTGAGTAGCATACAAGTTTACCAAGATTTAGCGTTCTACCCTTCTTATCTAAATCTGTTCTGAAGGAATTCAAAACAAAGGATCGAGTTGAAAAAGACCTTTGCTTATGTTGAAGTTATTTGTGAGTTGGATAATGGCAGACTCAAGAATATTTCTATTAACAATGTTGCTAGAGTGAAATAAAACCGAAGCATTATTCCAATCAATACAGTGGGATAACTCTGACAAATGGATAAAAAGGGCACTGGACGACTGTCCTGTTCTAACGGAATATTGATGCTGTTTTATACGTGTGTGCAAATCCTTTCCCGTCTGACCTATGTAAAAGGAATCACATTGTTTACAACCAATTTTATAGATAATGCCTGAATTATTGGTAGGGTTATTTTTTACTATGATATTTTTCACAATATTGTTATATGAAAATACTACATTAATATCCAAAAGTTTAAGTACATTAGCAATGCCTAAAAAGCCCGGGAAAAATGGAAGTACTAAAATATTTTTGACAAAGTACGAGTGTTATTATGTACGATAGAAAGTTCGTTTTGCCTTGTTGAGACAAGATTCCATAAACGCAGATGGGTAACACAGATCACTTCCAATACAGTTGATTTTTTCCAATTCGGCATCGATGTATTCGTAGGACAAATTGTTTTGTTTTTTTCCGATAGATACTAAACTTAAAACCTGGGCTTTCCCTATGTACACGCACATCCAAAAATGGTCGAGTTGTCTTGTTCCACTTCTAAAGTAAACTTAATGGAGGGGACTTGATCATTTAACTGAAGGAGGAAGTTATCCAGGTCACGATTCATGGGCCAGATACACAAAATATCGTCGACGTACCGCAACCAAGGGATGCCAACCCCCAGGATTCTCGGAATGTAAGTATCTTCACACATTGTTTTGGAACTTAATAAGCTTTGCATCAAAGACTGTAAATTCACTTTCAATAACGAGTATTATCAACAAGTTTTTGGGATGGCCATGGGCAACCCCTTGTCGCCCCTCCTCTCCAATATTTATATGAGTTTTTTGAGATTACTTACATTCCGAGAATCGTGGGGGTTGGCATCCCTTGGTTGCGGTACGTCGACGATATTTTGTGTATCTGGCCCATGAATCGTGACTGGATAACTTCCTCCTTCAGTTAAATGATCAAGTCCCGTCCATTAAGTTTACTTTAGAAGTGGAACAAGACAACTCGATCCCATTTTTGGATGTGCGTGTACATAGGGAAAGCCCAGGCTTTAAGTTTAGTATCTATCGGAAAAAAAAAACAATTTGTCCTACGTACATTTTTACTCGGACATGACACCCCCACTAAGAAGGCCATTTTTTCTTCAATGTTTCTCCGCGCCCTTAGGATCGCCAGTCCGGAATACATCGATGCCGAATTGGAAAAAAATCAACGGTATTGGAAGTGATCTGTGTTATCCATCTGCGTTTATGGAATCTTGTCTCAACAAGGCAAAACGAACTTTCTATCGTGTCAATAATAACACTCATACTTTGTCAAAAAATATTTTAGTACTTCCATTTTTCCCGGGCTTTTTAGGCATTGCTAATGTACTTAAACTTTTGGATATTAATGTAGTATTTTCATATAACAATATTGTGAAAAATACCATAGTAAAAAATAGCCCTACCAATAATTCAGGCATTATCTATAAAATTGGTTGGAAACAATGTGATTCCTTTTACATAGGTCAGACGGGAAAGAATTTGCACACACGTATAAAACAGCATCAATATTCCGTTAGAACAGGACAGTCGTCCAGTGCCCTTTTTATCCATTTGTCAGAGTTATCCCACTGTATTGATTGGAATAATGCTTCAGTTTTATTTCACTCTAGCAACATTGTTAATAGAAATATTCTTGAGTCTGCCATTATCCAACTCACAAATAACTTCAACATAAGCAAAGGTCTTTTTCAACTCGATCCTGTTGTTTTGAATTCCTTCACAACAGATTTAGATAAGAAGGGTAGAACGCTAAATCTTTGGTAAACTTGTATGCTACTCAAATAACTTGTATTTTTTTTAATTTATTTTTATATACATCGAACCTAAACAAGAAGGGCAAAGTGCTAAAACCCGGCAGATTTCCAGTATAAATTTGTATTTTTTTTTTCTCTATAACATTGGTTGGAAACAATTAATTTGATCTTGTGCTAATCTTGTGCTAAAAATCGGTAGTTTTTCCTTACAAATTTGTATGCTCCTCCCACAATCCTTTAATGTTTAATAATTTTTTATTTTTTTTTATTTCTCCGTTTATTATATATATATATATATATATATATATATATATATAGTTTTTTTTTTCTGTAACCTATATATAGGCTGTAACCCTTTATGTACTTCAGTGTTCCTGAGGATGTCATTAGACGAAAGCGCTTGAGCACCATTCTGTGTTTCCTTTCCTTCGTGGTTTTATTCATCATATATATATATTACACACTTAAATCAAAAGAAAAATCTTAAACTACGATTGGGGGCGTGTTCAGTCATACTGGTTGATTTTCGCAAACACGCCGGGTGTGGGGTATGCACGGCACGCATGGTCATTCAGGGAGGTGCGATTCGCAAAAAATGCTAACACCAGCAATTCGACCATACGGACACTGTTCTTTTAGAAGGGAGGAGGAGTATCCGAGTTAGTAGGATTGCCTTGATAGGTTTTAAAGGAGGGTCGAAGGGAATCCAAAGGAACAGCATTACGAAAGGATTGAATAAACGAGAGAAGCAAACAGTGGAAAGAGAAAAAGTGATTACGGAGGTGACTAAATTATGGTACTGAGGTATGCTCTGCAGTATCGAGGAGAGGTCACCGTTGGCCGCTTGCCCACCTGGAGTCAGAGAGGGTTCATGATTGGATTTTGGTTCAACTGGAGTTGGAAGAGGTTCAATCAGATCCCAGATTATCACGGTGTTCGACCGGAATCGGAGAAGTAGGAAGATCATCATAAGCGTCAAAATATTCATCAGAAATGGTAGAAACGCTACTGCTAACATCATAAAAATTATTCAAACTTTCAGTATCAGACTCGTCATGGCCATTTTCATGAGAAGAATCAAAATATAAGGAGTCATTTGGACTCTTCGGGACATCTAACCCTTCTTCTGGCACTGAGACAGGCAAAATATCAAAAAGTGAAGTCACTGGGACTCTTTGGGGGCGTCTAGCCCTTCTTCCGCTGCTGAAGCAGGCAAACATAATAGTTCAGAGGAACTAAAATTAGGGTCATTGTAACCAAGTAAAACTGGAGAGTCATCGTGACTCTTTAGGGCATCCAGCCCTTCTTCCGCGACTTCAGCAGGCAAAACAACACAGGATGGGGAGTCACTAGGACTTCTTGGGATGTCGAGCCCTCCTTCCGCAACTGAAGCGGGCAAAAGTAAAATTTCAAAAGAACTAAAATTAAGGTCATTAGCCTGACCAAATAAGTGAGAGGGCATAGTCGAAGATAACTCAAAACAATCCGCGTCCTGTGTCCCACGTCCTTGCTTATATCTTAACAACCTTAAATGCCTTCACCTTCTCATATTTGGTTTTATTTTACCGGTTATTATTAGTATTTTTGTTTTGCTATATAGAAATATAGAACTAAATATGGAAACAAGCGTATGTAGTTTAATTCTGTTATAGAAATAAGATTGAGGCTACGGAATTATGGCTTGTATAAGTTAATGAATCTGTCTTTCAGTTTCCTTTGGAAGATTTTTATTATCATAGTGTGTTTTATTTCTTGATCGAGTGAATTCCAAAGATTTGGACCAGTTGAGGATAAGGATCTAGTCTCAGAATCTAGAGTATAATTCGGTTTTCTGATGTACGTGTCTGATTATCTTGCGTTAAAGCGGTGTTGTTGTGTTTGAGAAGCTAATATTTTGTTTGGGATGATTTCTGGAGCAGTATTGTGGACGATTTGATATACAGGGTGTACATAAAGTCAGGATCTATTTTTGTGAAGCACTTGGAAATTATATGGAATTCAATCATAAAATGATAAAGTGGTAACATTTATTAAATAATTAAGAGTAGGATTCGACGTGACGCCCATCAGTATCCCTGCACAGCTCAAATCGTTCCGCAGCATTTCTAAACACATTCTGGAGCATTTGCGGGGTTATGTTATCTGCAGCAGTTCGTATACGTGTACGTAAGTTTTCAAGACTCGTAATCTTCGTCTGATAGACGTGCGATTTGATAAAGCCCCATGCAAAGAAATCTAAAGGGGTTAAATCTGGTGATCTCGCTGGCCAAGGTCTGTTGCTTCCGCGTCCGATCCAGCGATTTGGAAAACGTCCATTTAGATAATCCTGAACAATTTTGGCATAGTGACAAGGAGCACCATCATGTTGATTCTAAGGGATAGGATTCGTGTCATAACATGACGTTATCAGAATCTATAAATAGACCCACAAATTGTTTAAACTTCATTCTCTTCATTGGAATTGCATTGGAGTGACGTGTATTATTTACTAGTCAAGATGTATCGAAGAAGGAAGTTTGTTCCTCGAAAAAGGAAGTACGTTCCTCGAAGGAAACCTAAATGGCGTTCAAAGGAGAAGATATTTACAGCTTCAATGAAATTTGTTTATTTATCTACAAATACTTTTGATGTTAATACAGATGGGTTTTATACCTTGTGTTTGGATCTTTTAACTAATGAGTCTAAATCTACCATTTTAAAATTTAATTATTATCAAGTAACAGGTGTATCATTTCATAGTATTCCAGAACTTAATATGTCTGGATATGTGATTAATTATGAAGATTCAATAGGTCGTAAGAAGGGTGGTAGGGAAAGGTTAGAGGGACCTAATGTAGGGATATCACCATCTCCATATTTAATTGTTCCACATTGTGTTTTGTTTGAACCTAATCTTGACTCCTCTCATAGTGCAGAGCAAGTAATGCATCATCCAAGAACAAAGTGGTTCTCACCTTTTAAAGAGTTTAGAATGTATCGTAGATTGAAACAAGTATGTGAATTAGGTGAACAAGTCACTGCCCAATTCCCTAATACTTTAATTAAAATATCTACAAATGATTTATCTAAACCATTAGGTCGTATTTATGTTGGTAAATATACACCTGGCGGATCTCAAAAAAATGAGTATGCATTTACATATGTTAATCGTATTGTATTTTATGTTAAGCTGTATGGTATAAAACAATAAAGAAATAAACAACTGAAATTTTTACTATCCCGAGGCAAATTCTATTTATATCCCGAGGCAACTTGGGATTAGTATTACCTAGCCCAAGTTGCCTTGCCTGCTTCTGGTGGTGGGATAGAAAAATATGATGACGTCATAATGCGTGGTTGACTCATCAGACAGATTTAGAGTTGAGGAAGGAGAAGGCAATTGAAATACCTCCTGCAAAGAATTTGATTTCTATATTTAGACCATGTAGCCATTAATTATACCATGTAGCCATTAATCTTTTGGCAGCCTCGCAGAGTTAGCATGCCGGCAAAACTGTATCGAGTTACGAGTGCGAAGCAAAGTTGGACATTTAACATTTGAAAGCAGAGTCAAGTATCCATGCACAGTTCGTATACGTGTACGTAAGTTTTCAAGACTCGTAATCTTCGTCTGATAGACGTGCGACTCGATAAAGCCCCATGCAAAGAAATCTAAAGGGGTTAAATCTGGTCATCTCGCAACACAAGGTCTGTTGCTTCCGCGTCCGATCCAGCGATTTGGAAAACGTCCATTTAGATAATCCTGAACAATTTTGGCATAGTGACAAGGAGCACCATCATGTTGATAGACGACGGGGATAGGATTGTTAGTACCGTCGTCTATCAACATGATGGTGCTCCTTGTCACTATGCCAAAATTGTTCAGGATTATCTAAATGGACGTTTTCCAAATCGCTGGATCGGACGCGGAAGCAACAGACCTTGGCCAGCGAGATCACCAGATTTAACCCCTTTAGATTTCTTTGCATGGGGCTTTATCAAATCGCACGTCTATCAGACGAAGATTACGAGTCTTGAAAACTTACGTATACGAACTGCTGCAGATAACATAACCCCGCAAATGCTCCAGAATGTGTTTAGAAATGCTGCGGAACGATTTGAGCTGTGCAGGGATACTGATGGGCGTCACGTCGAATCCTACTCTTAATTATTTAATAAATGTTACCACTTTATCATTTTATGATTGAATTCCATATAATTTCCAAGTGCTTCACAAAAACAGATCCTGACTTTATGTACACCCTGTATATATGAGGCAATGTTTAGTTTGTAGAGTTCTCCTAGTTCAAAAATTTGTAACTCGTGGAACATTTTATCCGTACTTTCATTATGCATGTTCGATTTATAAATTTTCCCAACTAATCTTTATTGCATTACTACCAATGGCTGCAGCGAAAATTGACGTTTGCTTCTCTAAGCACTAATGCAGTATTGTAGGTGTGGGTACACCATGGTGAAGTATATGGATCGAAGAACCCGTTTTCGGAGTGCTGCACCAACTTTCGTAATTATGAATGAGACCTTGACTAATTTGTCGCATAGATCTTCAGTATGCTCTTGGAATGTGAGGTTTGAATGGATGGTAATTCCCAGAAGTTTGGCCGATTGCACTTGATGAACAGGAATTGAATTTATGTGTCGGTTTAAAGGGGGCAACGAATTCTTTTTTGTGGTGACCATATAAGCTGTTTTTCTAATGTTTAATGAGTTTGTTGGCATTAATCCGTACACAACCACTTTGGAGTTCATTGTTGGTGGCCGTTTGGAGTAGTAGTGAGTCTTTATACGAGGTTATGACTGAAGTATCAGCTGGATAGTGGTAGCAGGAAGAGTTAATTAGTGATCTGTGGAAGTCATTTATATAAAGAAGGAACGGGATAGATGCCAGAATGCTCCCTTGAAGTACCCCGTGAGAAGTGCGTCTTGTCCGTGAGGTAAAAGAGTCCTGCGCTATAAACTGTGTCCTGCTAACCAGGTATGAGTTGAACCATCTTAAGGGCATTCCCCTGAAGTAAAAGTAAATATAATTTATTGAAACATCCACAAAATCAGTTGTTTGTAATAGCCAGACATCACCATAAACTGACACCAATCCGATCTAAATGTTTAGGACTGAGTCGCAATCGTTTCTGGCTCAAGGCACCCCAGCATCCAAAATGAAGTTTCCGCATGGACCTAATAAATCACGAATGTTTTGTTTCTTTTGAAATTTTCATATCTTCACTAACTTTTCAAATTTCAATTATTTATTTTTTGGAGCACCCCTCGATCGAATATTGAAATTTAACGCGCTACATCGTGGCCACGTCGCATCACCGCTTCCCGTTAGATCAACGAGGTTAAGCTACGTTCGGTCCGTTCAGTAGCTGGATGGGTGGCCGTTTTGCGCGTCCAGATAACGTAACGACTTTTAATTGACTCGAGTTGAACGTAAAGCCGCGCGGGTTCTTCCGTCAGCTCGACCTTTGCCGTCGCGAAGAAGGCTGAAACGACCGCCAACGTCGTCGTTATTAACGTTTAATTAAAACTTGGTAAATCACGGAAAGCGTAAAAAATTGAGTACGTTAATTTTGTCTAGACAAATTCTAATCACTTTAGTTTTAAATATGAAAAAATTAATGGCGTTTTCAAACTATAAACATCGTTCCTTTTTTCAAATTCTGTTTGTAAATTCTTAAAAAGAAATTTGCCTGACGAGGATCCAAACGCCTCGCTGAAAACGCTAAAAATTAGATAATTAGAGTTTAAATACTTAATCGTGGCTACAATTCGGAGGATGATGCTTTCGACAACATTCTTATCACTTAAAATTTATTCTCATTTTACTTCTTTTCCTCTTAAACGTTTTTACAACAATTCTTAACTCTATTTTTAAGTGGACTTATTTTAACAAAACATTTAAGACACATCCCATACGAAAATATCGGCTTAAAATGTTATATACACGGTGTGTATATATATATGTATATATATATATATATATATATTATATATATATATATATATGCGGCTCGGTGGTGTAGTGGTTAGCATCGCTAACTACGAAACCACCAGCCCTGGGTTCGATTCCCGGTGACGGTAGGCAGCGCGCAGCAAACCATGGTGTTCATCCTTCCATACAATAAAATTGGTTGGTAGATAAATGGGTAGCCTAGTGGTTAAGACGCTGAGCTGCTGATCGGAAGGTCGTGAGATCGAGTCCGGGTGAGGACTTTATAGTTTCTGACCACCCGTGGTGGGTCGTGGTTCGGATTCTACGTTAAGCTATAGGTCTAAGGTGAAGCAACGAGCTTGACCTACGTCAGAATGAACAATTCGGGCGGGAACAAAACCAAGGTTGACCGAGGTTATATATAACACGGGACCACAATTATATTTTATTTCTCTTAAACAAACATAAACTTATCTTCGGACCTCAAAATGAAGTAATATTTTTGGAGATATTTATTTTCTTAATTTATATAATGAACTCAGAGGAAGAAAAGCGATTTACCAAAGCGAAATACCTCTTTAGTTTTTTCTAGTTTTTTAACGCGCAATTAGAAAGAAATAAAAATTTAATTTCAAGAATTCTTTGCTGATTTTCACTGAAATATATATATATATATATATATATATATATATATATATATATATATATATATATGATCACTACAAGGAAATTAATATTTGCGCCTATTATACTTGTATCAAGTACTGTAAACTGGAATTTTAACTCAGTACAATAAAAGCTTTCACTATTCGTTTATTTCAACGAATATTTTTTGAAATACTGAATACAAATACGTTTTCAGTCCAATATAATAAATTATTTCAGTATTAATCCAATTTGCAGTACCAATACATATCCAATTTGCAGCCCTATCTGGTCCTGAATAGTCCTCCTGTTGTTCTCAATAACTGTGCTTCTGAGCCGACACCCTGCCTTTGTCTTTCATCTCGTACTTTTCCTTCCTGTTGAAAGTTCGTTTTCATTCAACCTGTCCCAAGAAAGGTGAATGCTCTCAACCCTCCAACTTTTGTCCAACTGCTTTCATTTCTTGCCTTTCTAAAGTTTTTGAATCTAACCTCAATAGGAAAATTCCTAAACACCTCTTTACTCACAGTCTTCTTTCAGATCGTCAGCATGAGTTCTGCGAGAGACATTCTACTGGCGATCTTGCATATCTCTCTGACTCTTGGTCATCCTCCTTTCGGGATTTTGGTGAAACTTTTGTTATAACACTGGAAATATCTAAAGCTTTTCATAGAGTCTGTCACAAATTCTTAATTTCCAAACTACCCTCCTTCGGTTTCTATTCTTCTCTCTGCCCCTTCGTCTCCGATTTCCTTTCTGGCGGAACTATAGCTGCGGTTGTAGATGGCCATTGTTCTTCTCCTAAAGATATTAATAGTAATGTTCCTCAGTGTTCTGTCACCCACTCTGTTCCTTTTATTTATGAATGATCTTTTAAGTCGTACTTCCTGTCCTATCCATTCCTACGCCGATGATTTCACTCTTCACTTCTCCACCCGCTTCACAAAGAATCCCCCTCAACAGTCACTCCATGCTTCGCGTGAGACGGCTGTGGTTCACCTGGCCTATGCCCTTTCTACTATCTCTGACTGTGGCGCAGCAAACCTTGTGGCTTTCAATGCATCAAAAACTCAGTTCCTTCATTTGTCTACTTATCACAATCTTCCACACGACTATCTCCTTACATTCAACAATACACAACTCAATCCTTCCTTTTCTCTTAACATGCTTCGCGTTTCCTCTTCTCGTGATCTTTCCTGGAAAGATCACTTATACGTTCTTTCTAAAACAGTTTCTAAGAGGTAGGGTGTGCTGTACCGACTCCGCAGTTTCTTCATTCTCACTCAGTTGGTGTCTTGTCCGCCCTTGTATGGAGCACGCTTCTCGTGTGTAGGGTGATTGACTCACACACTCTCACATCTCTAATTGACCGGATGGAATTAAAGGCTTTTCGTCTCGTCAGTTTCCCGCCTCTTACTGACTGTCTTCAATCCCTCCGTCTTCGCCGCAATGTTGCCTCACTCTCTCTCTTTATTATCGCTATTATAACGGACACTGCTCTTCTGAACTTTCTAAGTGCATGCCTTATCCTTCAAGAGGAGCTCGCAGTACTGGACTTTCAACACATTCTCATCCTATTTCTGTCCAACTCTCTAACGCAAGGGTTAATCGGTATTCTCAATCTTTCATCCACTCAACCGGTCAACCGGAACAACCTCGCTCAATCCATCTTTCCCTCTCTCTATGACCTTCACTCTTTCAAGCGCAGAGTGTCCAGG
>JAJOZX010001632.1:90000-102873 GCA_023014485.1 Bathynomus jamesi
GCATGGCTGTTAATACAAATTATAAAATCACGCATTTAACAACCAACCAACAACTTGGACAGTCTGAAGTACTTACAACATTAATTTGAGGTAGATTGAGGCGCTCACAAAGTTAGTTAACAGTTAAATAAAAAATACTATATTACAAAGCTCAGTATAATGGTAAATAATGTTATATATATATAATATATATATATATATATATTATATATATATATATATATATATATATTATATATATATATATATATACACACTTTCATAATGGCCAGTATATATATATATATACACTTTCATAATGGCCAGTACATTAGACCCGTGCAATATCAGAGTAAATAAAGAAATTAAAAATATTGTAATAGCCCATTATTTCATTACGCTTATTAAGCTCTCATAAATATATATATATGTATTTTTTTTTTTTTAGTTCAGGAAGAACCGATTCGCCTCTATTTAAAGGGCATATCTCAGCGGAAAAACAAAGAAAAAGTGAGAGGAAAGACAGAGGAAAAAGAAAGGGTGGAGGGGACAGTCGAAGTGGAAAAAGACCAAGGATGACAAGGACTGCAGGGTCGAGCCCCATCATCCTTGGGTGCTAGGGCCGGGAGGGCGCACGTGAAACCTCCAGGAACAAGCACGTACAAACGAGCACAAAGAGCACTCAAGAGCACGAGCTTAGAACCCCCTTGCGGGGATATATATATGTATACAAACATATATATACACACACACATATATATATATACAGAGGAACCTTGCTTAACGAGTGCCTCGTATAACGAGAAATTCGTATAACGAGCCAAAAGAATGGGGGAAAATTACCTTGCATAACGAGCGACACTTTGCTTAACGAGCAAAATATTTCGTCAAAATTTAAAGCGTAGACAAAAACAAATGTCTCTAGACAGTTTCCTCGTGAAAAAGGATCCAAAAGAAAGTGAAAGTGCCTCTAAAAAATTTAAAGCTAGTGACTGTGAGCTCGTCGAGAATGTTATTGCATTGAACGAAGACGATTCTCCTCCTTCCCCTCAATAACCCTCTCCTCCTCCCCTGTCTCTTCATTTCCTTTGCGTGCGTCAGGAGCACCTTCTCTCTTCGTAAGTTATTTATAAATTTCACCGTTTACTAATTATTTACATTCTCTTTTGGGTTAATTTTTATTAATAATCTTTTCATTTCATGCAATAATAATTTAAAAAACGCCTTTAAATATCATTATAAATATTATTTTAAGTATTTTTTAAGCATGGAACGCATTATCATATTTTACATTGATTCCTATGGAAAAAATTGCCTTGCTTAACGAGCATTTTGCATAACGAGCACAGTTCGGGAACGAATTATGCTCGTTAAGCAAGGTTCCACTGTATATATGAATGAACTCAGAATGGTTCCCTGAGGATTTTTATGATACACACAGACCGTGCATGGAACAAGGAACTCTTCTGGGAAAATTAAATCCACTATAGTCCAAATAAGTAATGGTAAATGACAAATACTATAGTTTTTTTCTTTTTCATGATGCTAGCCCGACGTGGGCAACGGGTCACTCGCAAAGAGGTCCCAAAAATATAGCTTCCCTCACCAGCCATCTGCAAAGCAGATAGGATCCAGCTTTGGGACAGGATCTAGGATTTAAAGCAGCCTAGCCCAGCTACATTTAGAACCTCAATATAAGCAAAAGACTCGCTGCCTTCACGTCAGATTGAATACATCAAAGAAAAAGGGGTAACTATTATATTTTTAGCCAAAAAACAAAACTTAAACCTCAACTGGCCGTGATTCATTGCCCACGTCGGGTTCCTTGTTCCATGCACGGTCTGTGTGTATCATGAAAAACCTCAGGGAACCATTCTGAGTTCATTCCCATCATGAAACGGACATGTTATGTGCCTTGAAAAGTGGACGCTCAATTCTGCCAGTTGAGGTTTAAGTCTTGGTTTTTTGGCTAAAAATATAATAGTTACCCCTTTTTCTTTGATGTGTTCAATCTGACGTGAAGGCAGCGAGTCTTTTGGGCTAGGCTGCTTTAAACCCTAGTTCCTGTCCCAAAGCTGGATCCTATCTGCTTTGCAGATGGCTGGTGAGAGAAGCTATATTTTTGGGACCTCTTTGCGAGTGACCCGTTGCCCACGTCGGGCTAGCATCATGAAAAAGAAAAAACTATAGTATTTGTCATTTACCATTACTTACACTGGTATGCATATGAAATTTTTTTGTCTGCTGTGAGGGTTTTTTCAACTCATATTATATAATTCGACCATGCTGAATTCGAAAATGACATTGGTTTTCCTCAATCAGGTCAGGTTTTTTCTCTATTGGCCATTTATTATAAGTCCAATTTTATCCCCAAATTTATTGATTTTTTTAGCTTAAACACTGTAGATACGAGTAATATTATAAGAACACTCGTGAAAAATGAAAACATTGTGTGAATAAATACTTTTATTCATACAATGAATATGGAAAAAAGTTTATTGAGGAAGGAATGAAGTTTTTTTGGCTTTCCGTCTGTGTTTTTTCTCGGGCACGTCTCGCTTCAAACACCAGCAATTGTCCGCCAGCATATTGATATCCCAGTTTCCCTGGTACCTCTCTTCCATTATTTTGATATCTTGGTGAAATCGTTCACCTTGTTCCTCACTATAATCCCCGCAATTTTCAGGAAAATAGTCCAAGTGGGACCACAAAAAGTGCATTTTTATGGACATGCGCGACCCATGAGCTTTGAAAGCTTCCATCAAGTTTTCGACAACGGACTCGTATTCTGGACTTCTACGCTTGCCAAGAAAATCAGTGACAACTGATTTGAATGCCTGCCAGGCATTCTTCTCAGTTGGAGTCATTGCGTTTTCGAACTGAGTATCCTTGATCAAAGTTCGAATTTGAGGACCATCAAAAACCCCAGCATTTAGTTTAGCATCAGATATATGAGGAAATTTACTCTCGAGATATCGGAATGCTGAACCCTCCTTATTCATTGATTTGATGAAATTTTTCATCAAGCCCAGCTTAATATGAAGTGGTGGGAGCAAAATTTTGTTCGTGGTACAAGGGGCACTGAAACGACATTATGCGACCCAGGTTCAAAATTCTCTCTGGATGCCCATTCACGCTGTGCATAGTGCTTCTCATCCGCTCGGCTATCCCATTTGCAGAGGAAACATGGGTATTTCGTGTATCCCCCTTGCATTCCCAATACAAATGCCACAATCTGAAAAAAAATGAAAATATTTAAAGAATTTAGAGAATTTGTTCTATCAGATAAAAAAATCTATGCATTGGACTATATCACTTCTGTGGGGAAGTTAAGTGTTCTTATACGCTCTCAAATAACCTTTGGAAAAACAACATAGTCAATAGCAATAGTTTATGAGAATAAAAACCCACTCTAATAGACAGAGTTTATTTCCACGACAGTTTCGACGCCCACTGGCATCCTCCTCGGGTGTTTCTGTATCCACCCGAGGAGGATGCCAGTGGGCGTCGAAACTGTCGTGGAAATAAACTCTGTCTATTAGAGTGGGTTTTTATTCTCATATTTTGACCTTCACGTAAAAAAAAAGTGAAGTTTTTTGCATTTAGCAATAGTTTACTTATGATATTAGTATTACCTTCAAATCTCCACAGATCCTCCAGTTATGTTGGTCGTATACGAGAGCATCCAGTAAAATTTTCATGTTATCGTAGCTCTCAGTAAGTTGTACGGAATGTGCTACAGGGACTGATGCAACCCTATTCCCAATGTTGAGAAGTACTGCTTTCAAACTTCGTTTAGACGAGTCTATAAATAGCCTCCATTCTGATGCGTTATATGGCAGGCCCAAGGATTCGATTAGCCCCTCAACATTGCAGCAGTACACTAAGGAAGAGGTATTTTCGTGCACTACAAAAAACTTGCGGAATTCTTCCTCTCGTTTCCTATACCAGGAGAATGTTGTTCCCGGAGCCAGCAAGTTGTCCTCTCGAAGTCGTGATCCCAAGATCTCGGCAGCTAATTTGGAAAGTCCTAAATCCCTGGTAAGATCATTAAATTTGGCCTGGTTGAGAGGCCTCGGCTCATTTGAAGCGGTATTTTGAGGTGTATATACGAGTGGGACTGGTCATTGGCATTGGTCATTGATTCATCATCAGAATCATCGAAGCCCAGGGTTTGAGGTGGGTCGGGTATTGGAATTCCAGGACCATGGGGTATAGGTCTCATAGCAGAAGGAATGTCAGGGTATACAACAATGTGTTTATTCTTCTTGTTAACTCCTGAAAATAGAAACACAGAAACATGGATATAAAACTTGCATATGAAATAGAAGAAGCATTCAGACAGTGGCGGCTCGTGAGGGAAGGCTGCAGTCTGTAAGATATGAAATAGGTCGATGGAGTCTGTATATTTTCTTTCTTTTTCATTCATATTGTCCCTTCGGGGACAATATGAATGAAAAAGAAAGAAAATATACAATCATTGTATATGTAAATGTAACTTGTATAACAATATGTATGTGTAAATGTATTTTCTATAACAATATGTATATGTAAATGTATGATTACCATTATGGTGAATATTATGCTATATATGGTGAATATTACATTATGGTGAATATTATGTCAAGTTTCATACGAGGATTTCAAAATATTTAAGAAAAATAAATTTATAAGCCCACCTTGGAGGTTTGTCATGCAGAAATAGCAATCTGTCACGTGATCCTTTCCTTCTCTCCAAATCATGGGAATTCCAAAAGGCAAAGATTTCGCTCTGCCTTTGCTCCATCTTCTCAAATTTTCAATGCACGTCTTGCAGCACATATGAGGGGAGAAATTTTTGTCCTGGTCCCCTAGCTTAATTCCAAAGTATGCTCTATACATTGTCTTCACAAATTTAGTGATTTGGGACTGGTTATTTGGCATGGTAACCGTCCCACATATGTAGCAGAATCTATTGGGATCAATTTTACACGCTCTATTCATTATGAAATATTTTATCTATATGCCTGAAAAGTAAAAAAAGATATTATACAAGTGAAACAAGTGATGATAGATGTTACTGTTCCAATTCCGCTTTGACAAAATCACGAAAAAGTCTATTTTACTTATGAGGCCATAGCCGGATAACCTGAGCTGATTGAGAAAAACGGATTGCAGATTCGAAATCAGCAGGAAAAACTCTATAAGAATCACTTACAAAACCCTTGACAGCAAAATTGATGCATACCAGTGTTATTCGGACTATAGTGGATTTAATTTTCCTAGAAGAGTTCCTTGTTCCATGCACGGTCTGTGTGTATCATATATATATATATATATATATATATATTAATTTACTTAACATATTTACCCATCTGTTTTATTTAATAATTCACTTTGTGTGTTTAGACACACACATACACACACACAAAAGAAATATATATATATATATATATATATATAGTATACGAGTATATATGTTCCTATACCTAAAATTACTAATAATAATAATTAAAAATAAAATAAATTACAAATTTTTATTAATATCTGTGTTAACATTAACTTTCTCGTTATAATATTAACAAAATATGAAACAAACGATAAATATTATTTAATTACAGTGAGATATATCATATAGCCCAAATATATCGGTTCAAATTGCAATCCTCAACCTATAACGTTTCGCTCCTTACCCATTATAACCTTTATTTGTACTGGTCATGTTAAGCCATCTATCACTCGCAGGGTGGCGTAGTATCGCGATACATTTTCTGTATCTTGTATCGTATCGCGATACATTTTTTATTATTTGTATCGTATCGAAAGATACGATACAAATAAGTGTCAGTAACGCGATACTTTATCATAGAACAAACCTCGTCAAGAATTATCTAATTATTTAGCGAATAATTAATCAGACATTCAACAATTACGCGTGTATCTTTTGATAAAAGAACTGTGCCTAAAATACAAAACTACACTGCCATCAAGCGCTCCGGTTCAGAGACTTTTTAGCATAGCTGCAAATCTCTTTCCTTCAAAGAGAAACAAAATGTCTGATAAATTGTTTGAGAAGTCACTGTTTGTAAAATTCAATAAAAATATAAAGTAATTCACTTGTTTCATATATATATATATATATATATATATATATATATATATACAGGGTGGTGTTTCGGGGCCAAAAAAAGTAACGCGATACGATACTCGATAAATTGACAAAAATGTATCTTGTTACGATACTAAATATATGAATAATATATGTATCGCGATACGATACATATATATGTATACTATATAATGTATAATATATATATATATATATACACACACACACACATCATATATACATCATATATGACATTATGAAACAAGTGAATTACTTTCTGTTTTTATTAAATTTTACAAACAGTGACTTCTCAAACATTTTATCAGACATTATGTTTCTCTGCGAAGGAAAGAGAGTATCGCTTTACTGACAATTATTTGTATCGTATCTTTCCATACGATACAAATAAAAATGTATTGCGATGAAACAAGATACAGAAAATTTATCGCGATACTACGCCACCCTGTATATATATATATATATATATATATATATATATATTTTATATTATATATACAGTATGTATCGTATCGTATCGTATCGCGATACATATATACATATATTATTCACATATGTAGTATCGTAACGAAATACATTTTTGCCAATGTATCAAGTATCGTATCGCGTTACTTTTTTGGGCCCCGATACACCACCCTGATCACTTGAATACGGTTAATGATAATCAGCAAAGAAGGCCAGAAACTGGCACTGTGACAGCCCTCAGGCCAAACGAATTAGTTAGACCCCATTTGGAGTACGCGGTCCAATTTTGGAATCCGCATATGCGCAAAGATATAGACAAAATCGAAAGAGTTCAAAGACGAGCAACTAAGATGATTCCGTCTCTTAGGTCAAAGTCGTACGAGGATAGGCTTAAAGAGTTAAAATTGACTACACTCGAGACTAGGAGGTTAAGGGGTGATCTAATCCAGGTTTTCAAAATTATGAATGGGTTTGATAACGTAGATAGAGATAGCTTTTTCGAAATATCTCAATATAATAGGACTAGAAATAACGGGTGTAAGTTGACAAGTAGAAGGTTCGAGACAGCAGTTGCGAAAAACTTTTTTACGCATAGAATAGTAAATAGCTGGAATAGTTTGCCGGTAGAAGTAATTAGTAGCACGTCTATAAACATGTTTAAGAATCGATTGGACGCGCATGTTGATAGAAAGGGTATAGTTTATTAAGGTAGTAAATTAAGGCTTTGTGGGGATAGATCCCACAGCTCAACACAAGTGTTGTGGGATATAGGGAGGCAGCGTCTTGGGTTAGGGGATACTCTCTGTCCTTACACACCCCATTTAAAGAGATTCCTCTGCCGAGCGGTGCCCCCAATAGTACTGTGAGGTATTGAAAAACTCATGATCTTCACTTGCCCCACAAACACCTTTAAATGGGAGACCCATAATGGGTGCACACACATTTCTACATTACTGTACAGTCTTTACAACCACACCTACACTTTTCCTCGTATGTGTATATATTGTAATGTATATGGTTGTAAATTTTGCATGTCCGTTATATAATATAGAGTGTAACATATTTGTGGATAGTAGTCTATTATGACTTGATCCTCTGGATCGAGAGATTCTATCTTTAGTTTTAAACCGATAATTAATTATTTTTAAATTGATAATTATTTAGTTTCGTAAAAATTGGTCGTTGCCAATTTACCGGCAGTTTTTAAATAAGTTTCTTATGTTCTTGTGGTTCGGAACCCACGTAAAATTGTAGGTCCCCTCCGCCACCACGGAGGACATACACAATACACGATTACGAACACAGTTAGGTAGACCAGCCATGAGTGGATCCTAGGGTCTTTGTTGGTCTGAAACATTATAACATTATTATATAACATTATTATAACTTCCGTACTGTTGTTACTATGTCATCATTCGGTAGTTGAATCCGCGATCTCAGTGTCCTCCCTTCGCTTTTAACAACTGAATAAGGTTAACTATGTATGGTGAATTGTGAATAATGTATAATAAATAGTGATGAATAAAGCCCAATGAATTATGTATAATAAATCATGCATTATTATTTCTACAATATATATATATATATATATATATATATATATATATATATATATATATATATATATATATATATATATATATATTATATATATATAGTGGCGTTCATAAGTATTCGTACAGAGAAATATTTTTGTTATATGTTCGTCCTTATCTTTGTACCAAGTATACGACAGTTAGGAAGAGTTTACAGTTCGTTTGAAAAACTGTAACAAATAAAAAAATTAGTTTAACTCCAACAAATAATGTAAAACATCAAAGAATTTGAGGAAAATAACAACAAAGTTAAAATGCAAAAGTTTTCGTACATTTACTTACAAAATTATTTAATACTTTACGAGTCTCACTTTTGTTTGAATGACTTTAAGTGATTCGTTTTTGGTATTTTTGTGCGAGGTTTCGACATCTCTCAGTAGAAATTTTAACCCTTTCTTCTAAAGAAAATTGTTGCAATTCATTCAGATTCCAAGGGTTTATCTCCCGGGCAACTTTTTTTAAATCAAATTCTAAATGCTCGATTAAATTGTTATCTGGGCTTTGACTGATCCATTCGAGAAGCTTGAAATGCTTTTGTTCGAGCTTTTTCATGATGACCTTACTTTTATGTTTTGATCATTATCTTGTTTCAGTACCCAAATGCGACCCATTCGGGACTCACGAACTGAATGCAATAGTACATTTTCTTCTAAAATCTCTTGATATTTCTTCGAATTCGAGATTCCATTGATGACAACGAGATTTTCTGGACCAGAAGCGCTAAAGCATCCCAAAGAAGCAAACTACCACCACTATGTTTAATCGTAGGAAGGATGTTTTGTTCCTCGAACGCGGTATTTGATTTTCGCCAAACATACCGTTGCTCGTTGTTCGTAAATATTTCAATTTTGACCTCGGCTGTCCAGAGAACTTTCTTCCAGAATGCAAATCCATAATTTTGATGATCCTTCGCGTACTTTAAACGAGCTTCTTTGCGCGCTTTTCGTAGCGGAGGTTTTCTTCGCGTGACTCTTCCACGCAGACCATTCTTTCTCAATGTACGACGTAGAGGGATGGACATCGATCTTAGACGGTCTTGATGTTTGGCAAATATCACCCGCAGTCATTCGTGGATTCGCAGCAGCCATTCTTTCAATCCATCTAGCTATACGTTCTGAAATCTTACGAGATCGTCCACACCTTGATAGAGTTTTGATTGTTCCAAAGCCTTTCCATTTCTGTATAACTGCAGCATTCGTCGTAAATTCGAAGTTCTCCTCCTATCTTCCTATTACTCTTTCCAAACTCGCGCGCACCAATAACATCTCTCAAGATCCGTAGATAGCTCTTTACCACGAAGACCCATTGCTTACTAATGATGACTCGTACAGTCATCCATCTTCAACGAAGATTCACAGAGAAAATTCTAGAATTCAGAATTGCTAACAGTCTCTAATCAATAAACAGCCAACTTTCTGATAAAAATTTTAATTCCTTGACGCACAAAGTAGTAAATAATTTTGTAAATAAATGTATGAAAACTTTTGCATTTTAACTTTTTTTTATTTTCCTCAAATTCTTTGATATTTTACATTTTATGTTGGAGTTAAACTAATTCTTTATTTGGTAAATATTTCCAAACGAAATGTAAACTTTTCATAACTATCTTATACAGTACATCGTACAAAAGATAATAACAAATATAAGTGAATTATTTCTCTGTAAATACAGTACCTATGAGCGCCACTGCCACTATATATATATATATAGTTTGTCCCAAAAGTAAGTGCAAGAATAAATGTATACCAATTAAATGCCACCCTGTATATAAATGGTAACTATGATTGCCTTTTTATGTTAAAAAAATTGAGTTAAGTAGTTTTGATGTCGTGTTTTGTGATTTTAGCAGGTAAATTGGGTTGATTTTGAGCGGTAGAGTTTTATTTTCTGGTTGACTGCATGTCATTAATGTTTATGGCTAACGAAGGCGGATCAACCAATTAGACAAATCACTAAAGTAACCAAATTTCGCCAAATGTCTTCTTGGACACGAGAGAGAGAGAGAGAGAGAGAGAGAGAGAGAGAGAGAGAGAGAGAGAGAGAGAGAGAGAGAGAATTTTTTATTTGTGAAATATAGATTAATATAATTAAAAACGATGATACACGAGACTATATATATATAGATATATACCTACACCCGCGCGCGCGCGCGCATGTTTGAAATTTGGATAACCCAATGTGGGTATCATTGTTAAACTGTTATTATTAACAGTTTATGATGCAGGAGCTGATCTTGAAATCCTGCTGCTGAGTGAAATATAAAAGCTGGAAAATGCACAATATCCAAGTAAAAAATCCTGTCATAATCTAATATTTTTTAGTTATAATTTTAATAATTAATAATTATGGATATTTTTATCACATTTCTATATTATTTCCAAAGTTAATCACTGCATTTAGTTCATTAAATGACCAATTTACTTTGATTAGTTTGACTGACTAATTAAATGTTATCGATTGACTATAGAATGTAATCGCTTGACTAATTGACTGTAGTCGATTAACTAATGGAATATATTCGTTTAACTAATGGAATGCAATTGATTGACTGGTTGCAGGTGCTGGGCATGCAGGCCGATGGTTTTGGTGGACGGCGGGGCGGTGACGGAACAGCTGGCGCTTGCGGCCCGCTCAAACATGCTGTGCTGCGGCGGAAGGAAGGTAAATAAACGGTAGAACCTCAGTCCAAATATGAAGTTTTACTTAACACTAATTCAGTAAATTATTATTACTCCAATCTCAGACGAAACAATGAAAAATACGAGAATTGCATCAAAGTTAAAAAGTTCAATTTTAAGCCAAATTTTTTTATTTACTTTTTGAAACAAGGAAACTTTGATTTAATTTCTACACTGATCAGTAGCGCAGAATGACACTCAAGTTATTTATATGTTACGGACAGTGATGGAAATGGGTTTTACGAACTAGGTACACTCTTGGGAAAAGTAGTATACATACACACACACACACACACATATATATATAATGATGATATATATAAATCATCAAGAAATAGTTTTGCAACCCCTGATTTTCGTCCTACTATTACTGATGCCCCATCAGTTACAACTACAAATTGAGAAGTAGGTACACGCAGAGCCGGATTTAGTCGTGTGGAGGCCCTGGGCAGCCTACATGTGGAGGCCCCCCTAACTTAGGGGAAGACATAATTGAAGTCATCCATAAGATTCATAATATAATTAACATACATACACTTTCAAAACATCGTGCACTCTTGTGTCTGTCCATTCCACTCATTTCTGCAAAAAATGAAAGCCTCGGGTTACTCGGGTATTCCATTATAGTGAGAGTAGGCCTAAAAGAGTAATAAAACAAAATAATAATCAGTACACAACAAATAGTAATTGGTAAAAGTTTATGTACTACAGTGGTATTGGATGCGCGTGTTTTTTTGTTGATCATCTATCGGGTTTTTCTAGTTTCGGGTTTTTTCTATTTTGATAATGGCTTGTCAATATGTGGCCCCCAAGATGTGGAGGCCCATGGGCAGCTGCCCACTTTGCCCACTCCTAAATCCGGCCCTGGGTACACGCCGTGTACCCGCGTGTCCCCACCCCCCATTTCCATCACTGGTTACGGATGAATATTTTAGTTACGGATAATTTTTTTGTATTGGTTACCTCACGTGATCAGTGACTTTATTCTCTATTCGCTAGTGCCTGTAACTCAGTGGGTAGCACCGTTTCCCTGAAAGTGGTGTGAAGACACTGAGGTCGGGGGTTCGACTCCCGATGGTGCTGGTTAATAATAATCAGGAGTGAGCGCAATGGGCCTCATTAGTTGGCTTGAGCGCCGCGCCACTTTCTGGCACTCCGTCAGTACTCACTATTATTCTCCGTGTACTGGTATAGTGTCAGACTTCAACCGAAGTAACTCGCGAGTATAACTTATATACAGAGTGATAAAAAAAAAGGGTGTTTCCATAAAATAATACGTGACAAGTTATTTTAGAAACACCATTTTGGGTCACCCTGTATTATCACGTATCACCTATTTCTCTCATGTACTGTCTTTCAGCAGTCTAGAAATTATATGAAAGTTTCCTATTCTAAAAATAATACACTTAAAAAGCTTCTTAAAATTTAAATTTCAACTTTTAATTCAGTAAATTGTACTGAACTGAAGCGGAAGAAAAATTATTTACTGAACTTTCTGTAAAATAAAATTCTTTGTATATTTTAACTATGATATGTGGTGCTTTCATGGTAGACCCAGATTAGGACCAGTATACTTGAATGTGTGTAGAAGTAGGGGTCAGTATAGGGCGGCCATAAGGCGATGTAAACAGGATGAGGAGTCTATTCGAGCATCAAAAGCCTGTGAAGCTCGCATAAATAACGATAATAACAAATTTTGTTAATTTGTTAGGAATCAAACGGGTGTAAAAAATGTCCTCCCTCCGACAATCGATGGGGTGTCGGGGGAGGATGAAATTGCAAAGCTGTGGAAAAACCACTACTCTAACATTCTAAACAGTGTGAGTAGGGATAATCTTAAGATAGATTGCGGCGAAACGACTGCGGGAGGGACAAGGGAAAATACTTTGATATCATTTTCTGAAGTAAAGAGGTTAATTAAAGAGTTAAAGACTGGTTCTGTGTTAGGGATAAATGACTTATCGAATGAGCGCTTAAAATATGCCAATGACGTAGTATGTCTGCATATATCATTGCTCCTATCAGCCATGCTTGCTCATAGCTATATCCC
>JAJOZX010001633.1:0-65000 GCA_023014485.1 Bathynomus jamesi
AGTACTTCCATTTTTCCCGGGCTTTTTAGGCATTGCTAATGTACTTAAACTTTTGAATATTAATGTAGTATTTTCATATAACAATATTGTGAAAAATATCATAGTTAAAAATAGCCCTACCAATAATTCAGGCATTATCTATAAAATTGGTTGTAAACAATGTGATTCCTTTTACATTGGTCAGACGGGAAAGGATTTGCACACGCGTGTAAAACAGCACCAATATTCCGTTAGAATGGGACAGTCGTCCAGTGCCCTTTTTGTCCATTTGTCAGAGTTATCCCACTGTATTGATTGGAATAATGCTTCAGTTTTGTTTCACTCTAGCAACATTGTTGATAGAAATATTCTTGAGTCTGCTATTATTCAACTTGCAAATAATTTTAACATGAACCAGGGTCTTTTTCCACTTGATCCTGTTGTTTTGAATTCGTTCAGAACGGATTTAGACAAGAAGGGCAAAGTGCTAAAATTTTAGTAGTTTTCCCTTACAAATTTGTATGCTCCGCCCACAATTTTTATTTCTATATTTATTTTATATATATATATTTTTTTTGTGTGTGTAGTATATATAGTCTCGAACTCTTTATTCACTTCAGTGTTCCTGAGGATGTCATTAGATGAAAGCGCTTGAGCACCATTTTGTGTTTCCTTTCCTTCGTGGTTCTTTTCATTTCATCACACAAATGAGTAGCGTCATCACCAATGTCACCATAAAATGGGTTACACAGTCTCGAAAGAATCTCTCAATATAAAAGTAGTTTGAAGGTGTTTGCGAAAAAAATATACAGTTAACTCCTAATTCGAAATGTTTATCTTTTCGCAAAAAGTTAAGTCAAATAACGGAGGGGACCTAAATTTTACGTGGGATCCGAACCACGGGTCGTTACATCACCTTGAGAGAAGACGGCTACCCAGACCCAACGTCGCTTAACATACTATCCTTTTCAGGAGAACGACGACTCCTAAATTACCTTGAACGAACAAAATAATACCCGTACGAATCATCCTCCTGATTTGGTGAAACAGATGTATGTATTCGTTGATATCTATTAAATTTAGTATCTACAGTCCAAATATTCTTAGAAATAACTTATTTCGGAATCTGTTTCCTCTCTTTATGAAAGGTATCATATGTTGTACTATATATATATATATATAGGGTAGCGCAAAAGTCAGGACACATTTTTTTTTTTTTTTGTATTGGGGCGTTTACCGCCACTTCCCGCTATATGGTAGCGGATATCATGGCGAGGCGGAATACGAGAAAGAGAAACGGAGACGGAGGAAAGGCACTAGAAAAGGGAGAACAGCGGACTACAGGTGAGAAGTCACCTAAAGCTCAGATAGGATGCGAGATTGGGAGAGGAAGAGGAAAAGACGGTCAAGCGAGAAGAGAGGGCTCTCAGCGAGCATAAGGCGTAAACGTTCGGGGAGGGGGAAATCAGAAAGGAACGGGAAGGCGCGACGACGTACTGACGACAGGGTGGGGCATTCCACAAGGATGTGAGAGACGGTGAGGGGCGACTGGCAGGAGGCGCAACGAGGAGCCTCCTGCCGGAACATAAGATAGCCGTGCGTGAGGCGCGTATGGCCGATGCGAAGCCGCGCAAGGACGACCTCTTTGTGTCTGGAGCGGTGGAAAGAGGACACCCAATATGACAGACGGGGGCGGATGGACCAGAGTTTATTTCCGGTGGCATCGTCCCAGGACTGTTGCCACATGCGGTCGTAAAAGGAACGAAAGACCTGCACATAGTCTGAGAAGGGGAGCGGGAGGGGGAGGGGAGGCAGCGAGGCGGCGGACCGGGCTATGCGGTCCGCCGCCTCATTACCGGAAACACCAACATGGGCAGGAACCCAGCAGAAGGTGACCCGGATCCGGTGAACGGTGTGCAGAACATGGTACTCCTGTTGAATAAGGCGTACGAGGGGGTCCGGGGAATCATAGCGCTCGAGCGCCTGAAGGGCGCTCAGCGAGTCCGAAAAAATGGTACAGGAGGACCGCGAACAACCCGATACCAGACGGAGGGCTTCCAGAAGGGCAAAGAGCTCCGCGGAAAAGATGGAGGCCTGAACCAGCAGGGGGATACCCCGGGAGGTAGGTGACAATGACGGAGAGAAGACGGCGGCCGCGACATCTGCAGGGGAGCGCGAGCCGTCGGTGTAGACGGGAACGTCGTCCGAATGGACGGGAAGATGGGCCAGAAAAGAAGACCGGAGGACGGCTGGAGGAGACTCCTTACGCAGGCCACGGAGCGCCTGGCAACGGCAGATAGGGGTGGTCCGCCAGGGGGGCGACAGATCGAAGGAGAACGGCAGAATAGAGGGTGGGGGGATCCCCAGGGACGAGAAAATCTCGGCCAGAGAGGCAGCGAAATGCCACGTGTCAGGCCGGGGTAGCGCCTGGGAGATCGCGGAGAAGAGTAGGGACATCGGAAGGCGGCAGATGCGAAGGTAACACTTCGCCATGAGAAGGCCCCGGCGAAGGGGCAGGGGGGGTGTCCACAGTCCACCTGAAGACTAGCGACAGGGGACGAGCGGAAGGCACCCGACGCCAGGCGAAGGCCAAGGTGGAGAAGAGGATCCAGCATACGGAGTGCCGGAGAGGAGGCGGAGCTGTAGACCACACAGCCGTAGTCGACACGGGATTGCACCAGGGAGGTGTACAGGCGCAGCAGAGTACGCCTGTCCGCCCCCCAGGTCGTGTGGGACAGATGACCCAAAAGGGAGAGGGTGCGGCGAGATGTTTGCCGCAGCCGCCTAAGGTGTGGAACCCAACCGAAAAATCCGTCGAGGGTCATACCCAGGAATCTAACGGATGGGACGAGGGGAAGAGGAGTGCCGGCAAGGGTAAGGGCGAAGGTATGCGACAGACGGAGGCGCCGAGGACGGAAAAGCATACTGGAAGACTTAGAGGGCGAGAAAGCATAGCCAACCGAGGACGCCCAGCGAACCACCGCGTTGATGGCCAGCTGGAGCCGACGTTCAGCCAAAGACGGGAGGCGGCCAGAGCAATAGATAGCCAGGTCATCGGCATAGAGGGAGCTACGAACGGATGTAGGCAGGACCGTAGCGACTGTGTTCATCACGAGTGAGAAACACAAGACGCTAAGGACACTACCCTGAGGGACACCCTCCTCCAACGGAAAGCGGTCAGAGAGGGTAGAACCGATGCGGACGCGGAAAGAACGGGCGGACAAGAAGTTATAAATAAAGGAAGGGAGAAAGCCTACGAAACCCAGGGAGCGTAAGCAGTCGAAGACCGCGCTCCGCCGGGTAGTATCGTAGGCCTTCTGGAGGTCGAAAAAGACGGCGAGTACAAATTGACGCCGGGAGAAAGCCTCCTGCACGTCATGGCTAAGGAGAAGGGGGGTCGGTGGTAGACCGGAAGCGCCGGAAACCAGCCTGGGTAGCAGGGTACTGGTCACTCGCCTCCAAGGTAAAGGACAGCCGCGAGGCGACCATCGTCTCCATCACCTTGCAGGCACAGCATGTTAGGGAAATGGGGCGATAGTTCGACGGGAGTGAGGGGTCTTTATCGGGCTTCGGGATGGGGACGACGATGGACTCACGCCACCGGTCCGGAAATGAACCCTCCAACCAAATCCGGTTATAGAGGTCCAGTAGAAAGCTGAGAGCAGAGGGGTGGAGGCGCCGAAACAAGTCATAGGGGATATTATCGGGGCCGGGGGCGGAGGAGCGTCGGGGGCGGAGGGCCTCCCGAAGCTCTGTCATGTGGAAGAGGTGATTATAGGGGTCATCCCTATGAGGTGGAAATTCCGGTGGGTCGCGGCGGGAGTGGGGGGAATCGGAACCGGAGATGGCTGCGAAGTGCGCCGCGAGTGCGTTCGCGACGGCCTCCGGATCGGACACGAACTCGTCGTCCCCGACCCGAAGCACCGGGTGTCGAGGGGGGACACGGGTCCCCTCAAAGCTACGCACCTTGCGCCAAACAGTCGAGGGGGCGGTCGAGGAGGAGATCCCGGACACGTAACTCCGCTAGGAGGTACGCCGGGCTAATTTCAAGACCCGACGGGCCACTGCCTTCAGGCGCTGAAACGCCATCTTATGCTCCGGCTGGCGGGTCCGGTAGAAGCGACGGCCAGCACGGCGCCGCTCCTGAACGGCACGGGAGCACTCTGGGGTCCACCATGGGACGCTGCGCGGCCTGGGGGAGCCTGAGGTACGGGGGATGCAACTGGTGGCAGCCGAGAGGATCTTGCTTTCGAGAAAGGCGAGGGCCTCACTAACGGAGGGAAAGGCAGGAATGGACGGCGAGATCGCCGTGCACCTCGTGTATGAGGCCCATTTCGCTCGGGCGAACAGCCAGCGCGGGCGGACAGAGGTGGTGGGGAGGAGACGGGTTGGGGTAAGACACACAGGGAAATGGTCACTGCCGGAAGAATCCGGCAGGACCTCCAGGTGAACTCCGTCACGATATCGAGGGAAACCAGGGAAAGATCAATACAGGTGAAACTGTCATGGGCCGAGTGGAGGCAGGTTGGGGAGCCATCGTTCAGAAAGGTGAACTCTAGCTCGTCCATAAGGGAGAGAAGGGTCCCGGAGAGAAAGGTGGAGCAAACGTCCCCCCAGGCCGGGTCCCGACTGTTGAAGTCCCCGAGAAGCAGGAAAGGGCGGGGAAGCTGCAGAATTAGGTCACGGAGAGAATCGGGTGGAGGGCGTACGTTAGGGTAGGCCTGTTCAAAAATCAACGTTTTCTTATTTCATAGGTTTCTGTACATTTTCCCATGCTTTTTGACCTGAAAAAGCCGAAAATCACAACTATTTTGACCTAGAATGTTGGGAAGCATTGCCGCATGGAGCTTTAAATTTTCTGCTTGAAATCGGCCAAAGCGCCAATTCCGGGGTCCCTTGAATTATGTTTTGCACTTTAACTTTTGATCTAAACAAGATAGAGCAACAAATTAGGTATCAAATGAAAGAGCATAAAATTAATAAATAATAATAATAATAATAAATAAATAATAATTAATAATAATAATAATAAATAATAATAATTAATAATAATAATAATATTAATAATAATTTTCTATCATTTTTCAGGAAACAACAGAAACTCAATCAGAATCTAGAAAACCATCTACAAGTTACAACTTCACAATGGCATTAAGCAAGGAGCTGAGGGAGCTCCGTGGGCGCACAGTTGATATCTCAGAACCTCCACGTACTGTCCACAGGCAGGTGTCAACTGGGCCATCTACCAGATCTCTCACTGAAACTTTCCTGGTTGGATACCCTTCAGCTTTTATCAGTGGTTCCCAGCTTCCCACCAACAGACAGGCGTTCCAGTATTTCCTTAATCTTCAGAATTTACCGGAAAATGCAGGGAGGCCCATGGTTCAAGACCTTGCATATGAAACAGTTGAATCTATCATCCCATTCTGGCAGATGGCTAGGATCAAGACAATGACCAAGTACAACGCAATGAAGCTCTTCATGAAACTACATGAGAAACATCGTGCTCTGGTGAAAAGCAAAGGAAGAGCAAGTAACCCTGGAGGAAAAAGAGGAGCATTTGTGCTGGAATTAGACAGCCTGTTCGATATAGGAGCTCCAGATGCAATCCAGGAAATACAGAACAACAGACTGTTATCCAGAGAGAAGAAAGATGAGGATATCAGGTTCTACGAAGACCAAAAGACTGAGAGGAAAGGTCATATGTCTGGTCATGACAAGATTTTTGAGACAAGATCCCTGCAGCAAGCAGCGAGGAATGAAAGACTGCAGCATAGACAAGAACAAGGTAAAACTAATTACTTTGAACGTTACAAAAAGTTTTAAGTTTTACTCCATTGCGATATTTAGCATGTACTTAACAATTACTGTCTTAATATGTTGTGCTATTTTACAGCTGCAGCAGAACAAGAGGCAGTTGTTCATGTGGATGACATTACCTGGGGTGACTCAACTGACAACGACGCTAACACAGAGGACATGGATTACCATCAGCCTCGTCCTGGATGTTCTCACCATCAAGACACTGTGACTAGTGTGACTAGTGTGACTTTGACGTTTCCAAGGAAGGTCATGGAATGTGATGTTATCTGCAATACAGCTGATCGTCTTGGTTTATCAGACAATCAAGTTACTGCCATGGTTTCTGCCACCTTGAAAGCTGGAGGGGCTGATCTGGATAACTTCGTCATCTCAACCTCAACAACACGTCGCAACAGAATGCTGTCCAGGTATAATATCAGCCAGAGTCACATGTCCAAGTTTTGTGAAAACCCCCCACAGTACGCTGCCTTACACTGGGATGGAAAGTTGCTCAAAGATGTCTTGGGCAGTGAACCTGGAAGTACCTCAGAGACTTTAGCTGTGCTAGTGTCTGGTCCACCTTCATACACTGAAGGAAAGTTATTGGGAGTACCTGTCATCGACAATTCTTCTGGCACAGCTCAGGCTGAGGCTTCAATGGATTTACTGGAGACATGGGAACTTACGGATAATGTTACTGCCCTTGTTTTTGACACTACATCCAGTAACAGTGGAGTTCACAGAGGAGCTGCCAAACTGCTAGAGAAAATGCTGAACAAAAAGGTGTTTTATCTGGCCTGTCGACATCACATCCTGGAAATCCTAGTAGGAGCAGTTTGGGAGAAGCTGTTTGGGAAGGTGAAGGGGCCAGATAATCCCTGGTTTGAGCATCTGAAGGATGTTTGGACGGACTTGTCCAAGGAAACCCAAAGATGCTGGCTATCAACAGCAAATGGCTGAAGGAAAAGAAGAAGAAGAGTGAAGAAATACTCCAAGACATTCTAACAGCAGAAAGGCTTCCAAGAGCCGACTACAGGGAAATGGCTGAACTGACAGTCATTGTTCTTGGAGGAACGCCTCCTCGAGGTATTCACTGGAGTCGACCAGGCGCCATTCATCAGGCCAGATGGATGGCCAGAAACCTGTACTCCATGAAAATGCTGATGTTTGCAGATCAACTTGAGTACGACGAAGACACTGTATCAAAGCTGGAAAGACTCAACACCTTCCTTGCGCTGTTCTACACTCCTGTATGGATGATGTCAATGTCTGCTGCAGATGCTCCCGTGAATGATCTAAGTCTAATCCAGGACATGTTGAAGTACAAGAAACTGACCCAGAGCTTGCTGATGCAGTACTTAATAAGATGGAAAACCACAAATGGTACCTGACGCAGGAAGTCGTGCCATTTGCCCTGTTCAGCAGTAGATTGAGTGACACATTGAAGCACGACATTGCTGCCCAGTTACATGCCACTGAGAAGCCAGACAGCTTCAGAACAGGAAAGCCTCTATTCCAGAGAGTCACAGCTAAGACCACCCTGGTTGATCTCATTGGCCCAGAATCACATTTCCTGCTGGACACACTGAACATTGGATCCGAGTGGCTTCTGGAACCTGTCACGTCTTGGCCACAGAATGAGGACTACAGAAAAGCGTTGGACTATGTTAAGAATCTGAAAGCGGTGAATGACATTGCTGAACGTGGTGTCAAGATGATGAGCGACTTTGCAAATGTCATAACAACAGATGCCAAGCAAAGGGACTATCTCCTTCAAGCTGTGGAGTTCAACAGACGCCGCTTTGACAGCTTCAAGAAACAAACTCTCAACAAACTGACTGTGTAAATGTCATTATGAAATTAATCATCATGTAATGCTTTCACTTCTTGATCGATTAGACTTGTGACAAAATGTTAATCTCAAATTTGTGTCATGAATAAGGCGCCTTGTCTGCCTTGAGTGTGAGAAAACGAATTTTGTGATATTTCTGAAATCTTTGTATGTACCAATGTGCCATTTCTTGTTCCAAGACTATCATAATTGTATAAGTTAGAAAGAGGATTAAAAACACTTTAATTTGGTGCCTATTTTGTTGCTCTATCTTGTTTAGATAAAAGGTTATAGTGCAAAACATGATTCAAGGGACCCCGGAACTGGTGCTTTTGGCCGATTTCAAGGCAGAAAACTTAAAGCTCCATGCGGCAATGCTTCCCAACAACCTAGGTCAAAATGGTTGTGATTTTCGGCCTTTTCAGGTCAAAAAGCATGGGAAAAAGTACAGAAACCTATGAAAATAAGAAAAAGTTGATTTTTGAACAGGGCTAACGTTAGGGAGAGGTAAGAGAGCAGACCGTGAGCTGACGCCACAAAGAAAGGCGCACGGCCACAGCTTGCAAGACAGTACGGAGCGGGAGGGGGCGGAAAGGGACGGAGCGGTGCACGAAGACCGCGGAGCCCCCCCTACCCGCCCCATCGAGAGGCGGGGAAGGGAGCCCGCAGTAGCCGGACACTCGAGGGAGGGAACGGGAGCCCAGTATCGTCTCCTGAAGGCAGAAACACGCCGGACACCTGGAGGCCAGGGGAGAAGAGAGACTCTCGAGGCCTACCAGGAGCCCGCGGATGTTCCACTGCAGGAGCGAAGTATATGAGGGGTAGAAAAGTCTGCGAAACGGATGGTTATGGGGTGGGTGGGCCGATCGGGCGGCCCGAGATTAACAAGGGGATTGGAAAGCCCGGGGCCCAACGGGGGACGCCGAACGTGGGCGAAGGCGAGGGTCACCCCGACGGGGGGGGGCGATGTGGATCCTGACGCCGGCAAATCCTCCTGAAGAGGAGTCACCCGGACGCCCGGGGGAGAGCGATGCAGTGAAGGGGACGTGAGGGTATCCAGAAGGCCCCTCCCTTCACCGGAGGTGCAGGGGAGGCTGGACTACAAGGGGGAGTGGAAAAGGATACCTCACCCGGATGCATAGGCAGGTCAAGGAGAGAGGTCGGGCAGGTCACGCGCGGGGGCGTGCACATCCCACCCACGCCGACCAGGCGGGCGAGTTCCCCCTCCAGTGGGTCCATCGACCGAACCGGTGAGGGATGTATCTCTGCCCACACCACGAGGGTCGTCGGGGACCCCAGGGGGGAGCGTCCATAACGGTTGCGCAGCGGGGACGGTGAGGACACCGGGATGGTAGGGCGAAGGGGGCGTTTGTGTCTGGGAGAGGAAGGTGATGCGAGGCCTATTTGCGGCCCGTTCCCCTCCGTCGTGCGGCCCGCATGGGTAACGGCGGGTCACGGTCCGGAATGGGGGTGGCCGAAAGCGCCGGTGGAGAGGGCGTAGAAGGGGCAGGGGGGGTTGCCGACGAAGCATCGGCGTTCGCGGAGGGAGCACGTGGGGACGCGCTGGTAGTACAGGGAGCCGCGGCGGGAGTCCGCTGGGCGGCAGAGGATAGACAGGGAGTAGCGGACACGGTGGGTGGAGGCGCGTCGGGAACCGCCGGTGAGGACGGGGTCTGGGCCGGCGGCGGCCGGGGACGGAGAGCCTCGGCGTACGAGGTACCACGCCGGGCCTCGCGGCCACGCAACCGGTCCCGCGCCTCCCGAGCGCTGAGAAATTCTGATGAACAGAGGGCCCGAACCTCCCTCTCAAAGAGGAAGGACGGGCAAGAGCGGGATGAAGCAGGGTGCGGTCCATGACAGTTGGTGCAGGAAGGCGGAGCAGTACAGGGCAAGGGGTGGGGAGGGCCGCCGCAGCGGACACACAACGGGGCCGGCTGACGGCAGGAACTGCTCACGTGGCCAAACCTATTGCACTGAAAACAGCGCGTAGGATCTGGCACGTATGGCCGAACCGAGAATTCGCATGCTCGTCTCTCACCAAAGCCCCAGAATACCGAAACGGGGGGCACCAGTGAGTCAAAAGTAAGGAGAAGGCGAGGAGAAGGGACGGATGGGGATCGCGATCTGTCGGGAAAACGGTATATTCTCACCACACCCTGGGAGGCGAGGTCAGTCTGGAGGTCCTCCACCGGGAGGGGTAGAAGACGAGCAGCGTAGATCGTGCCCTGGCACTGATTGAGGCGGGGGTGGGGAGTCACCGTGATCCCGCAGCCCAGGACATCGGGGATAGCGAGCAGAGAGGAGGTTTCGGCAGAGGAACGCGACCTTATCAAAATGGAGCCATCCCTCTGAGGCCGAAGGTCAAAACGCGCCGTCCCCGTCCTCCCATGGATCGCTCGAAAGAGGCGTTCGTGGTTAGTGGGGAGGGGCTTGGAGGAGGAGGGGCGGAGGACGAGGAACTTGTCCATCGTCCTAAGGCCGAGTGAAGCCGTCTGGCCAAACACCACCGGAACTTCGAGGGGGCGGGAAGACGAGAAAGGCGGACGGCGACGTCGGGTCCCACGTCCCCCAGGGGCCGAGGGGGCCGGGGGCGATGAGGCCCGACCGGAGTGGGAGGCGACCGGGGCCGCGGGCTTCCCACCTGAGGGCGAAAAAGCAGATGGGTCCCTATCGGGACGTGGAATATGGGGGGATCCAGGGGTCGGGGGTCCACTGCAGGTCCATCCGCTACTGGCGGGGGTCGGGCAGCGGCGCCACGAGCCTGGGGAAGAGAGGGAGAGGAGGTGTCGGCAAGAAGAGCAGACGGGGTGGGCGAGGGCTGCCGACTGCCCTTACCAGACCCACGGTCCAAAGAGGTAGTCAGAGGGAGGTCATATGCACAAGCCGGGTCGTCAACGAGGTCCATTAGATTTGTAAATGTTTCCATACAAAAATTTTTATTGTTGTTTCGCGCCCGGGGCCGCGGGGAACCGATTACCCGGGGCCCAAGGGGACCAAGCGCACGCCGGCGGGGGGTGGGTGCCTCGTCCCATGCGGGTACCCCCGTTTCAAAAGGGGCCCTTGCAGCATCGAGAGTTCTCCCCCGCCGGCAGCAAAGATCAAGGCCCCCCAGGGTCCCAGGCCCGGGCACCCTACCAGCCAACTTAGTCCGGCCCCGGCCATGGGAGCGAGACCCCCAGCGACCAGCCCCGGCAGCCCACGGGGCGCGCGAAGTGAAAAGAGAAAGCAGAAAAAAAAACAGAGGGGGCAAGGAAGAGGGGAAAGAGGGGAAGACAGGAAAGAGGGGGCTGTAGGATAGCAGGGTATGTTAAAAGTCTACTTCGCAACCGGGCGGGGGACCCGGCAGGGCCCCCAGCTGCGGCTGACCCCCCTCGCCACATGGAGGCAGGAGCCCGCGGGCGATCCACCCCAGAAAGACCGCCCGCGGGGAGGGGGTCAGGACACATATAGGCTTGCCAACTTTCTGAAGTACAATTTCGGGATATATATATATTAATTAAGCGGTTGCCATGGTAAATTAAAATAAAATAGCTAACTGGAGACTAGAAAAGTCTGTAACAGTAGCGAGCCAACTCAACCAAATGACCAACGGCCTGATAGATAAGAGAGGGACGACTGACGAAAATTGTGGAGCCGGGAAGCCCAGAAACAAACTTATCTGAAATAAGTCTAGTTTTGGTTCTGGCGTCTCAGTCAAGTTCCGAACTTCAAATGCCAGTGCCCAGTAACTATTTTTTTTTTTGTAAGTTACATTTAGGAACATATAAAAACATTAATTTAGTTATTGTGTGGGATACTAGTGTTTTATTTACGAGCAGATTTTTTTGTTTTAAGAATCCGGAAGATTAGGTAAGCATTCCGGGAGTCGGGAGAATATATAATATAATTCCGGGAGATTCCCGGGAGTCCGAGAGGATTGGCAAGCCTAGACACATAGGAACTATGCTTTTTCAATGCAAGTACAGTATACATATATATTTGCACTGAAAAGCATAGTTCGTATGTGTCCTGACTTTTGCGTCACTATATATATATATACCGGGTGGGCCAAAAAAACTATTACCAAACTTTTGAAAAAATATTGTGGCTCATCCTGTATACTGATCTTACGGCTGAGGCCGTATGTTGTACCCATACTTTTACTCTTTCAAACGCTGGCTTTGAATCTAGATTAGTAGTATAGCCGCAAAAGGGAGAGTGTAAGAATGTTGCAGGTTATTATGTAATGTTGCAAAGGGGGTGGGGTTGTTGCAAAGGGGGGAAGGGGGTTGTTGCAAAGGGGGTGGGGGGAAAACTTGGAGGCGGCGTTATCCCCCAAGAGAAAGGATGAGGAGGAGAGAAAGGAGGAGAGGTGTTCACCACTTCACCTGGCAGGAGCCAAGTGCACATTAAGACTTCAGCCGAGTTGGCGTTGTTTTAGGCTCCTAATCAGCCAGTTGGCGTAAATGGCTTGAGTTGCCAGATACCGCGATACCATTGTATACATTATTATAGACTCCTAATCAGCCAGTTGGCTGTAAATGGTTGTCAGATACCTCTTTTAGCAGTATTATTGCATACATTATTATTATATACGCCTAATCAGCCAGTTGGCTGAGTTGCCAGATAGCGCCATGTATTCCATTGTATACACTATTATAGACTCCTAATCAGCCAGTTGGCTGGTCGTCAGATACCTCTTTTTAGCAGTATTATTGCATACATTATTATTATTATATACGCCTAATCAGCCAGTTGGCTGAGTTGCCAGATAGCGCCATGTATTCCGAAGACAGAGTTGCCAGATACCATTGTATACACTATTATAGACTCCTAATCAGCCAGTTGGCTTAGAAGGCTTAAATATTGCCAGATACCTGTTGTATACATTATTAGAATACCGGTAGTAGAAGGCATAACAATAAACAACATTGCATCATTCTTTTTATTATAAATATATAGAAAATAAATATACATTTGAGGAATATGCGTATAACAGAATATATACACACAATTATGGATATATATTATAATAAAAATAAAATATACATTTCAAATAAATATACATTTGAGGAATATGCGTATAACAGAAATATATACACACAATTATGGATATATATATATATATATATAAAATAAATATACATTTCATATACATTTCAATATGTACATAACAGAAATATATACACATAATTATATATAAAATAAATATACATTTCATATACATTTCAAATAAATAAACATTTCAATATGTACATAACAGTACAGGAGAAATATACACACACACACACACAATTATGGTGATATATAAAATAAAATATACATTTCATATACACTTCAATATGTACATAACAGTACAGGAGAAATATCAAGCAAAATATATATATAAACACAAATCAATAGAAATATGCGTATAATCGTCAAGCAAAATATATATATACAATTCACTTTTTTTTCAAAATACTAAAATCGGTCTTAATCGAGTTTACAATTACATCATTATTGCTCTGCATTACGCAGTATATGCGGCTTAATAATATTTCACCGCTTAAAGTATAGGGAAACCTGTATTCGATATAAATGGCTTTCATATCGTTCAGTACTATTTTTGTCCCCACTTTACAACCGGTTGGCAAGTCATCTTTAAATACGTCTAGAATACAATCAAAAGCACGCACAAAGAGTTCATCGTTAGCTACATTATTAAACACAAGTTTATAAGAACGCTTTTCCAATCGAGGGTTTATTTCTACCGACTCGGGCTTTTCAATCGTGAACTCTTCACTCAACATAACGGCAATTGAAATAATCTTCTAAATCGTTACGGCAACTGTGCGTTATATAAAGAAATAGTTCTTCAGGGTGAACGGTGTAGGTGAGCTCAGCCTTGTACCGATCAATTGCTTTGTACCAAAGTTCATGGTATTTCAAAGAGTCTAAACTTTTTAAATAAACATCCAGCACTAGACCATTCTCACCAGTCCTACACTCGGTAAACCCATCGAGCAGAGCAGTGTATGCGTATTCAAGAACTGTATCAAAATAAAGCATATCCGTAACACGCGCGTCTAATATAGGTTTCAGTTTACGGAATCCGACGATTTCAAACATTCTGTCGAGGATGAAACGGTTTCGCGTAGGAATAAGAGCGTTATTATCAGAAGCATTCTTCCACATCAGCCTTATATCAATGCACGGCCGATCGTTATTTATACACAACGTACATACAACGGCGTATGAGGGCGCGTCACTAATCTGCTCTCTTCTTGTACCTACGTTAGCAGGTATTTTATAACGATCTTCACACCACTTATCAACTATCACAAAGATTCTATTCATCTCCTCGATACTTAAATAAACCCGTTTGTTTGTCGGTCTACATTCCGTTTCCAGTACATAGCTAATGGTACCGGAATTACGCCTGAACACGCGCAACGATTTCGTCACGGACACATCGTACGAGGCGTTGAGAATGCTGCTCAAAGGAAGTTCCATCGTATTCGAAGAGCGCACGTCCACTCGGTTCAAGCTCTGAGATAACTATGAGCCGTGTGAGGCACAGGCAGGAACGGTTCGACGGGCGGCTGACTCGATGATACGTGAATGGGCATGTTCGTACGACTCGAATTGTTGCACATATTTGTTTTTCCGTTTCGTCACTACCAGCCTACGCACTTTGGATAAGAACTAGGCGCTAATCATCTCCACACTCCGGCGCACTATTTGAGAGGAACATAGGCTCATATTTTTCCTTTCTACCCATCAAACGATACTCGTCTCTAAAATCTGTTAAAAACTCACGCATGGCACTAGCCACAACCTCACTATGAACCTCATCATGATATACGTTAATATAGTGATAAAAACACCTAAGATTGTCCATGATCACGAGATTCACATTTTCAGACGTAGGGTATGAGTAATCGACATGGTGTAGCATGACGTAATACCGCTTGTCACACCACCCATCCACAAGGCTCATTATCCATACCTGCTGCTTCTCTTCTGCACGCGTTGTTTCTTTTACTTCACGGTGTATGTGAGACTTTATAAAGTTTAGCCCTGCAGCATACTTCAGCACATCGTCTGTGCAACGAAAGCCTTCAACAGTCTCACCAGAACATCCGTAGAGTATTTGTACATCTTGGAACTTCGCACAATCCAATGTGGTTTTAAAAGAGGCATAGGAGGGGGGAATAGGAAGTTTTTCGGTATCCACCACATCCTCACACTTTACTGAATACCATTTCATAAACGTTGTGCAAGCAATATTAAAGGTAGCCATTTCAATACACGTCTGATCTGAATACATGTCTGATCTCTCGGGCTTACTGCGGTCGACTGACCACGCAGGGACTCACAGATAGTAGCATGACTCACGCAGTGGGCGGAGCTTAGAACTTTCACCTACACACACACACCACACACACACAAAGGAGAAAGTGAAACGCTATTTGATTTATTTAATAAACGAGATATTCAAGTTATATATATTTACAAATACGATTTAATAAACGAGATATTCAAGTTATATATATATATATATATATATATATATATATATATATTTACAAATAGATACGATTATATACAAGACGTGTGAGTTAGAAGCATCATTGGTATCCAAAGGGTACGGTATCATAGGTGCCAGGTAACTGGTAACGTTTCCTATAGGTGTTACGGCACACCATCGTACCCCTAAGTTCCTTCACGCCTCCCAGCTTCTGTGCCCGAAAATTGTGGGTGCCTACAATTAGTTGGTGAGGTTGCAAACATACTAGATCCTTCAACGACTCAAAGTTAACAACCTCCCGATTCGCATGGTTGAGCGTAATACCCTTTGCCTTCACGATATATTTCATTTCATCCCCTACCCTAACCCGTACCCCATAAATCTTAGGTCCTGTTGAGATAAAAGAGTCGGCGTATGCGTCGTCCCCATACTCATCCTTGATCTCATCAGTGAGCTCGCCGAGGTACTCCCCAATAGCGGGAATGTAATCACCCTCCCTCTCTGTGAATATCACGCTATCTGTATCGGCATACAATACTCTCCGCCCAAGAGAATGCAATAGACCCCAAAGTTTTATACGGGCGTAGGCTGTTGTGAAGCTCGCCACAGGTATGTTTGTAACCCTTGAGGTATCTGTGGCAAATTCAGTGTTGTTGTACTTTATTACGTAAGTATTACCTACATTCACGATCTCCATGACCTCTTTATCGGGGGCATTGGCATAATCCCAGACATCGCTATAACTTTGTGCCAAATGAATGTTCCCTCTGCCGGTATTCTGCGCAAATTTTCCCCATAGACTGTTTAGACATAACTTTGCACTAAAGCGCTTGCCAGGATTCTTTACAATTTGGACACGATCAAGTTGTATACCTTCGCGGTCGCGGTAACGTTGAATATAGGCAGACTTTTCATCTTCGGTATCAACTCCTCGCGGATACCCTGATGCTTCAACCTTATCTTTCAAAAGGCGTTTATATATGGTGTGAAAAGGTTGGGGAGCTTCTGAAACCTCCACACCTCATGTATCTTCAGTATTCTATAACCATGGCGTACGGCTAGGGCCAGCTCAGGACTTGTATATACGCCTCTGATCTTACGCTGGTGGGGTATATGGTTACATTCGCCGTTATCCTCTTCCGCGCACTTCACGCACAGGGGAAACATGAGCTTGTCGTCGATAACGACAGGTAAGATCGGCATCCATAAATTGCGTGGGGGGAGTACGTCTACGAAAGAGAGCCCAAAGTAATGATCATTCAAATTTTTGAAATTCATTGATGGAGAGCATGCTAGGTCCCACCAGTTTCTCAGGAGCGCCCACGGGGTACGGATGGCTCTTCATCACGTATGGGTATAAAGAACAGAAATCGTAGTAATGGAGCTTCACGCCCACCGTAGGTGGAAAGTATAGTCTGAATGGATTTGTACGTCCTCCAAACAAGCTATCACCACATTTGAGAGGGTCCAGCACCATTGAACGCTTGATCGTTTTTATTTCCTCACGGTATACATCGTCTGTCTCCATCCGTGCATCATATTCATGCTCCACAAGACTTTGTGAGTGAACTGTGATCCTATAAGTTGATCGCGGGTGCGGGTCCCTGCAAGACAGTCGGCAGGAGATCTACCGTGGATATCTCCGACGATACCGCACTCAGGGCGGGGGCATCCATGCCACCAGCATCCATTAAAGGAATACACAGTCTTCACACCAGTGACACGGTTTTCACTTAACCCATCAACCCAAAAAACACGTCCATTAATCTTAATGGGTACTTCACCCGTGTTGCGGGCGTGCTTTATGTATACACCTGTTTGTTGCTGCAGGTGTATGAGCCAGTAAATAGCCTTGTGTCCGTAACTGCGGGGGTTGTTTCGGTGAATAATGGCTAAGGTGTCTTTAGGCATGAATTTATTCTTGAACACCGTAAAACATAATGATGCGATGGTGGTTGCGACTTGCAGTGGATCGTATTTGAAACGGGCTATGTACATACTTCTAAAGGCCTGGAAACATACTCTAAGCACGCGCACATCATTCACGCAATAACGCTCACATTCATCAGCTATATTATAAGGGTTGCTTTCATTAAAACTGTCGTAGTATCGATCAAAGTCTTCACGTTCATCCATGCAGTCAAAATAATGTTTGGGGGTGGTGGGCCTACGTAGTTTAAAGTCTCGCTGGTGAGGAAGTGTATGGGAAGTATCCTTTGGAAACTTCAGCTGCTACTCCCATCACCTTGGGTAGCTTTGCTAATTTACAAGGTGTGAATAATAAAGTATCTTTAAATTGTACATTGCCTCTTATCTGCATCTGTATTAATTTGTTGCCTCTTTTCAATGGATCACCTGTAAATATCTCAGAGGATTCGTGTTCAAGCAACTCCTTATAAAGGAACTGCGTGTCAAACTTTGCCCCGTTTGGGCGAGAATATACACAGTCATTTTTTTGAACTTGTCGGCTAACTTGACAATATAGGACACAAATAGTTTCACAGGACTATCGCTGACATTCGTTTTAAAAACGTTTGTCCGTTTACCGCATTTGGGGCACTCGTCACATTCGATACCCATACACTCATCACAGATGGTCTGGCTCACAAGTAATGTGGAATTACTTCTTTGGTTTCAGCGTTCGTATATGTTTCTATATCGTAGTACACAGTTATACAAGGGTTATTTTTAGGCTTAGCATCTTTCATATAACACACATGCTTTACTCCATCCGCCTTATATTCCTCCTGGCATGTAGGACAGTGAATTACGTCGCACTTGTGCTTAAATTTTCCCCAATTATCCATTGTGTGAAACATACACATTCACAGATTCTCATTTTCCTGCACGTACCAATTGATTTATGGAGATCAAAGCAGCTATTATTGAAAAATGTGCGTCTACACACATCACAGTCTCTCTTCTCAACTACACGGCTTTCACATTTGGTGCTTTTACACTGCTCACATACCATGTGACATTCTTTACAATGTCTCACTATATCATCCGCAAACTCGAGGCACCCCTTACACAAATCATGATGTCTCCCATATTTTCGACTTTTGTCATAACTCGCGTAAAGCCCCCTTATATTACGGATGGGGAGATACGTTGTCCCTGACAATCCTAAAATAAGTAGGGTCTTGTTTGATCTCTCTCACAGCTTTTAAAAACATACACAGTCCGGTGCGATCATCCAAACCAAATACAACTATGCGCACATTCATTTCCTGTTCTACCTTTCTCAGCTCTTCAGGACCCATATTACAGTCAAATTCAAGTTCACAGTCTACAGCTAGTTTACGGGCACGCTCAACGATCGTAGGCAGCCAAATTTTTTGAGTCCGTGTATTTTGTACAGTAAACATACGTGCTAAGAGTACTGCTATAAAGCCGCAACCACGATCGACGTTTATATGCCTTCGGTAAATAGTTGGAGAATTGAAGTTAAGAGTGTACGGTATGGCACTATGACCCGCAACACGGAATACACGGTCAATATTTACCGTGAAGTTGTCCATATTGAAGGCTATACTACTTTGGACGGCTTGCATTATACGCCCTAATATATATTCTACATCTTCAGCAGCCAAACGTCTAAACGGTACTATCACCCAATAATCGTCTACATCACCGTCATCTGACCCGAACCCAAAGGACAGACTCGTCCTGACCTCACGCTCGTCGCGATTCTGAAGAGCAAACTCTATAATACGCTCTACAACCCTGCGTATCCCGCGCTCAATTCCATTGCTATACAGGGCTCTAGGATCGACCCTGACTCTATACCGATTTCTAGTCAAGGCGGGGGTTGGGGCTGCGGCGCGCACTAACTCGAACGTAATAACATCCTCACAGAACGGGGGGCGGAATTAGGGGGTATATTAGGTGCTGTTGCTGCTGGGGGCCCTGTTGCGTAGGAGGGTTGGGATCTATTATTGTAGACTTAACAGAACGGGGGGCGAATAAGGGGGTATATTAGGTGCTGCTGCTGGGGAGGTTGTTGCGTAAGAGGTTGAGGGTTGGGGGTCTGCTGCAACAGGTACGTATTTCGGCCGCTTTATACCTGATGTGGGGTTCTCATACCTCCGCTTTGGACGTGCAACCTGTATCGCTGGTGAGGGTTCAGGGGAGGAGATCACAACTACACTGTCATCGTCATCCGTAATGATAGGGTGCTCTACCTCATCGTCGGTTCTGTGGGAAGAAATATAAGGATCAGCACTCAAAATTTGTAATATTTTGTAAATGACCCACTTAGGAGTGTGACGTGTTAGAAATGGACTCTGTAGAAAAATTCAGATTCACGAGCCCATCCACATGTATTATATCTGGACCTACAGGATGTGGTAAAACTGTGTTTATGCTTAAAATCATTAAAGAAAAGGGCGAGATGTTCTCGAAATTTGTGCATAAAGTTATATGGTGCTATTCGACGTATCAATCAGTGTTCAACGAGTACCAAAATGATATTTTGTTCCACAAAGGTGTATATGACGTTAATTCGCTAAAGGGAACTGAACATACAATCATTGTAATTGACGATCTCATGTTGGAGATGGATAAAACGTTTGCCGAGACATTTACAGTATACTCCCACCATCTTAACATAAGCGTGTTCTTCATCAATCAGAATCTATTTTTCAAAAATAGATACATGCGCGATGTGTCGTTAAATACGCAATATCTAGTCTTATTCGCGCAACGTAGAGATGTATCACAAATTGGGGTATTAGCCATCAAATGTTCCCGAATCAGCGTAAGGAGTTTTTGGAAGTTTATAAAGAAGCTACAAGCACGCGTTACGGATATTTGCTTTGCGACCTTCATCCGCGAAACACGTTTAGAGTGCTTCTGCGAACGAATATATTTCCAAACGAGCCTGAAACGGTGTATATTCCAGAATGACAGAGACTAAAGAAATACCATGAATTAATAAAAATCTATCATCGACTGCCCGGGCAATGCAGCAGATGTTTATTAAAAATATCGACGCCGACTTTTTAAAATGCATCTGTGAAATCTGTCTTAACGTTATAAATTGCAATGTATCAATGAAAACCCATCAGAAGGCTCGCCTACGCCGCTACAAGAACATAATACGTACACTCGCTCGTAAAAGTCAAACTGTAGCGAAGAAAAAACGAGTTATTGTGCAAACGGGGTCATTTCTCCCATCTTATTTTCAGTTTTGGGCCCTTTACTGACTAGATTAATATAATGAAGAAAGTGGTAGTGATTCCCCACGAGTGTACGCTTCACTGCAAAGAGACACGGATCTAGATCCCCGTAAAAGCAGACTTAAAAGAATGGAAAGCGAATTGTTAGCCCTATTAAACAGTGAAAAAACACCTGATGAGAAAAGAATCTTATACCAAGAAGCTCTGCAGAAATTTCTTCACGAGTACGAAAATTATAAGATCCCTACAGAGATTCCTGTGATTATTAGGCACAGCACGGGGGACGATGGCGACAAAGGACCTGTACCCGACGACACAGCTGACCAACCAAAAAGATTAGCCACACAAATATCGAACATGTATTAAAAATACCCTCCCACTTACATTGAGGAGTAAAGGCTTAAGTCTTTATAATCTATTGAATGAGGATCCCGCCATACAATGGACCGATACAGGGGAGATCATTGTGGAAGGATCAAGGTACAGGGATCGAATATCGTAGACATTGTCCATGATCTGGTGAGAAAGTGGGATAGGCCATCACCATCAGGATGGAAGCATATTAAAGCAAGACTACAACAAATAAATGTCCCTAAAACGTTGATAGGAAATCTGAACAGGTTAAAAGACTTGGAACACGCAACGTCTGTGGCACAATTGAAGACGCCGTCACCCCCGGCGGTAACACCTTTGAAGAGGAGCAAGAAGAGGTTAAACCAACCCTACCCACGTGCCTCTAAAATACGCAAATGGCTAACGTATTAACTAAACGTTATTATGACATTTCTACCCCATCCTCTTACGGCGGGGTAGATAGACTGTACAGAAGTGTTACGGAGTAGGAAAAAAAGATGTTGAAAGATTTTTGAGGGAGCAGGACGCTTATACGCTTCATAAGCCTGTGAGAAAAAGGTTTAAAACAGCCAAGACAACGGCTTCCTCGATTGATTCTATTTGGCAAGCAGATTTAACAGACATGCAAAGATATTCTGTGTATAACGATGGTTACCGCTACATTCTATTCATAATAGACGTATTCTCTAGATATCTGTGGCTAGTTCCTCTGAAAAATAAATCACCTGAAACAGTTGCTAAAGCCACCAAACGCTAATGTTAAAAGAAAACAGGGTTCCTGGCTATTTTTGTACGGATATGGGGAAGGAGTTTATAGGCCGTGCTTTTCAGAATATGTTGACAGAGTTTAATATCAGCTATTACACAACCAATTCTATACATAAGGCTTCTTTAGCTGAAAGAGTTCAGCGCACCATAAAGGAACGCATGCACCGTTATTTTACACATAAAAACACACAGATTTATAGACATTCTGGAATCATTGGCATCATCCTACAACCGCTCACACCATCGCACGATTGGGGCAACACCTAACGAAGTTTTAGAAAGAGGTACGCTCCCGAGAAGAGATGGATCACCACCACCACCACCACACACTCTGTGCGCTTCAAAATCAATGATTATGTAAGGCTGTCGCGTTCGGGGAATAAATTCGCAAGGGTTTTGAGCAAGGATGGACACGCGAGATTTTTAAAGTTAGGGCTGTGAGACTAAAGGTGTGATAATGATGTATACATTGAAGATTTGAATGGGGGAGAAATCTCAGGAGCTTTTACCGCGAGAATTGCAGAAAGTTGCGTTTAATTTAGAAAAAAATGTGTTTAAAATTGAGAAAATTTTAGAAGCAAAGGTTCAGGAAGGAAAAAATGTACCTGGTGAAGTGGCTAGGGTACCCAGAAAGCTTCACACCTATATAAAAGCTGATGCAATAATGAAGCTTAAATAGTATGCAACATGGCTCCTAACCATTTCTACGTCACACTCCCGTCCTCCTCGTCCCTGTCTGTACACCCTAACAACACGCTAGCCAACTTTGTAACAGAACTCCATGGGCATATTGAATTGGGTCGTGATTCGTATGAGGTGGGGATATGCGAAATTCAGCTGGACACCGTCTTTTTAAATATTGAACATGAAGAAACCGTTTTTTTACGATTCTTAGAGACATTGACGAGTGTGAAAAAGCTGGGTAGCTATGGATGAAACTATGCGCATCGCTGGACTAAGATTGCACGTATTACAGTACAGAAGTAAGACTAGGGCCGGGTCAATATGATTCGGCCGAGGATGTTGTGAGAGGCTTAAACGTAAGTTTAAGAAACCAAACCTTACGAATGATTTAGTATATGAAATCGTAAACAACCCTGCACATACACTAATCCTAAAATCAAAGACTAACAGATGTCTTAAAGAACATAGAAAGTTCAAAATTCTAACCAACGGCCGATATAGCGCAGCCTTCCAAAGAGACACATTTCACGAGACACAGTATACTTGTCCAGATTAATGTATCAATTGAAGATGGAGAAATTGTCTGAAAGGTCCCCAGACATGTGCTATATTTACAGTAATATAGTGGAGCACCAGTTTGTTGGGGATACCCAGGCACGCCTGCTGCGCATTGCTCACTCCCCAACCATAGAGGAAGGAGTTTGAGTATTACATATGACAGACCCCATTATGTGAATGTCGCAACTAATTTAATAACCAATATCACAATATATATAAGAACGATTGAGGGCGAAAACTTCCCATTCGGTGACGGGGAGCTTAACAGTGAAGCTACACTTTCGACGCACTGAGTTATAATGGATAACAAAGCCTTTCACCGTCTATCGAGGGATGCGATACCAGCGCGGTAGTGGACTTGGATCCATTTTTTCATCCATACTACGTACGGCTGTTCCTTTGCTGAAGAGGGGGAGATACATCCTGGAAGGAAAGCGCTACAATCAGGCCTTAAACACTGCAGAAGACATATTGGCCGGGGCTAAACCTAAAGAAGCTCTAAAAAAACCTTTAAAGCGTACACGGAACGAAATCATCAAAGATGCAAAGAGAAAAATGCGTGTGGCGAAGAAGAAGGGAGGGCTCCCGGAAGAAGAGAAGGGGTCACGTGGTATTAAACGTAAAAGGCTATCAAAAAAAATGCTGTAAGCGAATGAAACCTATGGTTGACCACTTTTTTGACTGATATAAGCTAAGGATATGATCTCATGAATCATAGTTTGTTTACCACTTGTCGAGAGAGGAGTCACTATTTCGCCATGGCACGCTTCATCCACCCATGTAGTTCACAATGCTGTAAGTCGGACTGTCCTTTTTTGAGCTCCCGCCAACCCAAGTTTCTATGAGCACAGTGACTTTATTACAATTAACCCTTTAAACACAATTAGTTCCCCGAGTGCACCTATAGAATTCGTGATACCCAGCTCAGGTCCTTACTTTTTTGATCCAAGCTGTGTGCCCATGTACGCTAAGCTACGTATAGCCTATTCTGATGGAACGGCCTGCGATGACAAATATGCTGTATACCCTGAAACAAACTTTCTGCACGCCATATTCAACCAGTGTGACGTTATTTAATCAGACCAACATATCGGCAGGCACGGGGTACTATCATCTACGAGCCTATTTGGAAAATGTCCTCAACTTTTCAAAGAAGCGAAGGCTACCTTTTAAGTGCGGAGGGATATTATCAAACTAAAGATGAAATAGTATAAAGGACAAATTTAAAAATTCTAAAAAGAAAATATACGAGTGTTTTGGACGGTTGCACACAGATTTCACTTTCCAGGAGAAGTTGCTTGTGAACGGGGTGGATATGAAAATAAGCTCACCCGCACGAGTCCTGAGATCTGCTTAAATCTGGATGCGAATCAAGAAGAGGGTGCAAAGTCCGTTGTGGTTCACATTATGGACACATACCTCCGCGTACGGCGAGTGAAATTAAGTTCACCAAAAAACTAGAAATTGAGAAAAATTTACTAAACGCTACAGTGAAATATCCTATTAACAGAGTGCAGATCAAACTATATCGGTTCCTGCAGGGTTGGCATCGAAGCAGATAGAAAACATTGCCCTGGAAATCTTCCTAAAAGGATATTAATCGGCATGCAGGACCACGCTTCGGTGAATGGAAAATATAAAAAGAGTGCCTTTAAATTCAGAATTTCGACTTAAAAATATAACTCTATACGTTAATGGCACTGCTTTGGGTGGAACAATGGGTCGGACTATTCATCAGACGCTGTGTTACCTCTTTGTGCCGAGCCTATAGTATCTGACCCATATTGCAGGTGATTGTGATGAGCTTGGTAATGGGGTAACGCAGGAAGAATTCATTGACCAATTTAACCTTTATCCGTTTGACATTACCACCTGACTTATCTGCTAGCGTAAATACCCATTTAACACCACAGCAGAGCGGTAACATCTCAGTACGGCTGGAATTCGCAAAGCCTATAGACGCTCCTATTAGTGTACTAGTATTCTCGAATCGCAAGCCCTAATAGAAGTAGATAGATTTAGAAGCGTTATCACTGACTTTTAAATGGATGCTAATCACTTCAGAAAGTATGGAGCGAGTCACACGTTCCAAATTTATCGGCGTGTTTGCGAAGAATGAAACATTGAGTTTTGCAGTACGCGAGAATGCGGTAGTCTTATTGTGAACACAGACATCATCGGTAATGAAGGGATTCACTGGATCGCTGTCTATTTTAAAATAGACAGCGCCTGTACTATTTTGATTCACTCGTACTCACCCTGGAGTGACCCTATTATTGTAAAATTTCTCGCTCAGTTACATATTCCCGAAGTTGTATGGACCCAATTCGTATGCATGGGATATTTTACTAATGTTTGCGGATGTACTGTGTCTCATTTCTCATGCATATGTCAAATGATAAAGAATTTATAAATTTTTTAAATTTATTTGACCCGTGTCACACTCACTGAAACGATGAAATGTATGCAGACAGATAAAAAACCGTTTTCCACATTGTACGTACTCGTTGTATATTATAATGTTTTTTGGTTCGTATATTTGTATTTCGTTTATTGTACTGATTTCTTTCATTTAATAAATTTTATGAAATATATTGTCTTCTTATCCCAAAAAGATCGAAAACACTTACATTATTTGACATTGTTTGACTGATTAGTATAATCATCCGTATTCCCTTCAAAGATTGTATACTCATGTCAAATCCTCATCGGACCTTAAAGGAATAATGAAAACATATACAGAGTATACAGACAGACTGATCCCCATTATGTGAAGATATCTTTGGTTCGAGGAGTGAACGCCATAAAAATTTCGATTTTAGCATAATGGGGAAATAACACTGATTGACATTTTTGGCGAGTATCTAATTGACGAGATACTACAACTCTCCATATATATATAAAATTATAATTATGGGCACTTACATTTCTATGGTAGTCCCTTGCGTCGGGTTGTAAGGAGCGTCACTGCAAATATCTTCTACGGTTTGCGTCGAAAATAGTTCGCCACAATCAGTCGCATTGAAAAGACTAATTGTGGTTAATGCTGCAGTATCACGTTCTTCATACAAGTCTGGGGAGACGTACAGGTCCATGGTGGAGGATGTGTGACACTGCTGACTGATCAGTATATCATCCGTATTCCCTTCAAAAGATTGTATAACTCGTGTCAAATCCTCATCGGACCTTAAAGGAATAATGAAAACATATACAGAGTATACAGACAGACAGACAGATCCCCATTATGTGAAGATATCTTTGGTTCGATTACCAATTTCGATTTTAGGATGATGGGGAAATAACATTGATTGACATTTTTGACTAGTATCTATTTGACGAAATACTACAACTCTCCGTATATATATAAAATCGAATTATGGACACTTACATTTCTATGGTAGTCCCTTGCGTCGGATTGTAAGGAGCGTCACTGCAAATATCTTCTACGGTTTGCGTCGAAAATAGTTCGCCACAATCAGCCGCATTGAAAAGACTAATTGTGGTTAATGCTGCAGTATCACGTTCTTCATACAAGTCTGGGGAGACGTACAGGTCCATGGTCGAGGAATGATTATTCACTGATGCGAAAATAGCTACTGTTACTCCCAACTGAAAATATCCCCTTTTATATGCACATTCGCCAAGCTCCTCCCAAAAGACCAGATGTCCGTCGTGATTGGCTGCCGATGTAGCTGGGTGGAGCTATGACGTGTACCATTCCGCTGTAACGGGTACGGACGAGTAATTGCATCTTTATATTTTCACTAATAGAATTAATGCTCTTATTCTCCTTTGAAAATTATTTGGTGATTCGTATAGAACTTTTGATATTGAATCCAAATATGGTTTCAGAAGTTTTCTATCACCCATAGTTTTCGAGAAAATAATATTTCCATTTACTCAATTTCCCGCATCATTAGTCACTAATGTAATCGAGAGGGTATAAAGAGATATATCATAATTATATTTTAAAAATAACATTCGGTTTCAACGTTAAACTGTAGGTCTAAGGTGGTTACGTGTCCTATGGGGTAATCTCTACTGAACTTCATTGCTAATAACTCTCAGTAATCGAATGACATCCCAAGTCGTACCTTTTCATTATAAATGGAATCCTTTATTTGAACAAAACTCTCGCTCTCTTTCTATATATATATATAGTGTATGAGAGATAATTGTTATTATTACTAAATTGAGGTTATTGGTAATGGATCTGGGCAAGGTGTAATAATGTAATAGACCATAATATTCTATTGAAATAATTTGTATGTTATGGTTTTAGATAATTTAAGCTCAGGACCTGCATTGTCTACATCGACTCCATCCGTGATATAAAAATAAATGCATATTTTTATTTAATTATTTCATTACATTTATCGAATGTAAATTATCTGCTGCGGTGGATGACTCCCCATCCAACTACCACTCAGATCCAACGTCGCTTAGTTGCTCGGCTAAGTTATGATAAAAGAAAATTATGGCAGTGGGTATGAGTAAGTTGTTTGATGTAATAGAACACAACATTCTACTCAATAATTTGTGCTGTTGCGGTATTAGAGGGTCAATCAGTGACTGAATTAAAAGTTATTTGCCCGATAGATATAATATGCATCAGTAAATGAGGCTTGCACCACTAAAGCGTTTGCCAAACATGGTGTACCACGGTAAATTCAATTTATATATATATATATATATATATATATATTGGGGGGAGATCTCTCACCCGTTCTTCGGCCCGACCCCGTTTCATTGTAGAAATAATAATAATAATATATATATATTATATATATATATATTATATATATGGGATGAAATTCACAATAAAACGTGAAATGAATGAATGCTGAAACAAGGAGTGAGGCGAGGTTTTGGTTGATTTGACTCGTAGAAAGGTAAAATAAGGCCGACCGAGTTGGGCAGATTCTCGGAAATCCTTTCCTCTATCGGATTATGTTTTGGGTATAAAAAGGTCTCTAGGGACACGAATCGAACGAAAAAGGTCTCTAGGGACTCGATTCGAACTGATTTAGTTTCTGCCTTTCATCGTGTGTGTGTGTGTGTGTGTGTGTGTGTGTGTGTGTGTGTGCATGAGTTGTTTATTATATATATATATATATATATATATAGCGGGGTCGGACGTTTTTCCCACTGTTATTCGTGACTTAAATATTTATAATAAAAATCAAGTGTCTAAAAAGTTATTTAATAAGCAGAAATAAGATGTTTAAAAGAACAGATAATCTCCGTCCGACCCCGCTATAGTGGCTTGGGCAATTCCAAATGAATAATTTCTTTATTTTTCGTCATTTTTTCATTTTTTCGTCGCAGGAATGAGGCTATATGTTTCATAAGTTTTCATCTCGTTTGGTGGAATTGTATCGTAAATTATTTAAATGAAGTTTCATAATTAAATTAATTGGTTTTGCTGTTATTTAGGAAAATTTATATTGGGAGCAAACGTTACAATAATAAGCTTATGTCGATATAGTTACCCATTGAATTGGAACTCTTTATTCACGTTTGCTATTATTTATTGAATGGTGGATAATTAGTTGGGTATCCCTTATAAAAATTCGTTTTCTGTCTAACGAAATAGGGTAACTTTGTTAATTCTATTAAAGCGTAATGAAAGAGGCGCTTGTGTTATTTTATACGGTTGAATCTTGAATAACCATATAAATATATATTGTGGTATTTTATATGGTTCATTAGTTTATTATATATACAAGTACATTTGGAATAACAGCCGTTATATATGTGTTACACGATTAATGGGACACATGGCGCTATCTGGAATACCTTGCGCTATCTGGCAACTCAGCCAGAATAGAGGATTATAAAAGATCGCGAAGCTGGTGAAGAACCATTCCCCCCTCGGCTCCGGCCGAGTAAGGAGCTCTGCTCCTTCTATTTCTGGCCCTTTGGTAAACCCCTTAGTGGCCTCTTAGGTTAGGGAAACGAAAATAAATTGGGGGAAAACTCCACTCTGTCCTTCAGGTGTCTCTCTCCCTCCTTCAGGTGTCTCTCTCTCTCTCTCTCTCTCTGCATGTATCTTCCTCCTTCAGGTGTCTCTCTCTCTCTCTCTCCTGCATGTTTGCCTCCAGCATGTGTACTGCATGTGTACATCCAGCATGTGTACTCCTGCATGTGTGCGTATGTGTGTACCTCCAGCATGTGTACCTACTGCATGTGTACTCCTGCATGTATACGTATGTGTGTACCTCCAGCATGTGTACCTCCTGCATGTGTACCTATCCTCTCTCCTTCAGGCGTCTCTCCCTCCTACAGGCATCTCTCTCTCTCTTCTTCAGCTCTCTCTCCTTCAGCTGTCTCTCTCTCTCTCCTTCAGGCGTCTCTCTCACCTTGGCTCAGCCAACTGGCTGATTCTGGCTGATTCTGGCTGATTAGGAGCCTATAAAACAACGCCAACTCGGCTGAAGTCTTAGTGTGCACTTGGCTCCTGCCAGGTGAACACCTCTCCTCCTTTCTCTCCTCCTCCTCCTCCTTTCTCTTGGGGGATAACGCCGCCTCCAAGTTTCCCCCCCCACCCACCCCTTTGCAACAACCCCCCTTTGCAACAACCCCATCCCCTTTGCAACAACCCCCGCCCCCCTTTGCAACATTACATAATAACCTGCAACATTCCTGCACTCTCCCCTTTTGCGGCTATACTACTCATGGAACAAGGAACTCTTCTGGGAAATTACATCCACTATAGTTCGAATAAGTAATGATAAATGACAAATACTATAGTTTTTTCTTTTTCATGATGGAAAGCCCAACGTGGTCACCGGGTTACTCGCGAAGAGGTCCAACATATAACTTCCCTCACCAGCTATCTGCAAAGCAGATAGGATCCAGCTTTGGGACAGGATCTAGGGTATATAGTGGATATAATTTCCCAGAAGAGTTCCTTGTTCCATGCACGGTCTGTGTTTAACATATAAGTTTCTCAGGGGACCATTCTGAGTTTGTGTATATTAAACGGACGTGTTATGTGCCTTGAAAAGTGAACGCTCAATGTCCCGGTTGAGGTTTAAGTTTTGTTTTTTGGCTAAAAATACAATAGTTACCCCTTTTTCTTTGATGTATTCAATCAGACGTGAATGCAACGAGTTTCTTGCGTATATTGAGGTTCTGAATGTAGTAGGCTAGGTATAAGCTGTAAACCCTAGATCCTGTCCCAAAGCTAGATCCTATCTGCTTTGCAGATAGCTGGTGAGGGAAGCTATATTTTGGGCCTCTTTGCGAGTAACCCGGTGCCCACGTTACGTTGGGCTTTCCATCGTGAAAAAGAAAAAACTATAGTATTTGTCATTTATCATTACTTATTCGAACTATAGTGGATGTAATTTCCCAGAAGAGTTCCTTGTTCCATGCACGGTCTGTGTTCAACATATAAGTTTCTCAGGAGACCATTCTGAGTTTATAATATTAAATATATATAAAAATTATTAATATTAAATATATTAAATATATTAAAAATATCGAGAAAACAAATCCCATATATATATATATATATATATATATATATATACACGTCTATAGGAACATGTTTCCTCGAATGTAACTTTTTTATGTAACTTGGCAATTACCTGATACAGGTGAACAATAGGGAGATCGTTAAAAACTTTTAAAAGTGATATACAATGGTTTCTTTCAGGTTTTCAAGTTGACGTTTTGCGGTTGTTTACAGCATGTTAACAGGAGAAAGAAAACGAAAGAAAGTATATATTTAACTTTAATTTTAGCTAGATTTTAGACCATTTCAGTGGAAGTGTGTATACTCGTACATCTGTTCAACTGGGAAGGTATGAATACAGGTTCTCTCTCTCTCTCTCTCTCTCTCTCTCCTTTTACTTGCTAAAGTTTACAGAATATAAAATATTGATAATTTGTGTATAATTAAATGTATAGACCAGTTCCTGAATCCAAGGAAACTGGGACCCCGTGCGAAATGGTGTCATGGACCTTCGCCTAACATAGAAACGTTGAGGAGTGTACTGGGGGCCCGTGTGAAACCCCCATTACATTCGGTCCATGACGGTCTCTCGGTGTCCGTTGAAACAGTCCTTGCCTGATTTGCTTGAAATTTGCGTCTCGTTTTTTAAAGCTAAATTTTTGTCGCCTCTCGGGATTGTGGACCCCACAGGACCGCATACAATTGCACAGACTGCTCATATCTGGATCCGGCACTGGCTAGATAGTACTCCAAAAACCTGTACATTTGCATATGTACAATGTATTTCCCATGTATACTAAGTTACTATACCCTACACAACATCCTCACTGTTTGGTTCTCGTATTCTTTATGTGTGTGGTGTGTGTGTGTGTGTGTGTGTGTGTGTGTGTGTGTGTGTGTGTTTACATACAATGGAGTGCCAAAATTTTGACACCCACACTCTTATACAGGTTCTTCTTTCGCACTATACTGTACCAGTTAATCCTCGTGTCAGATCTGCTATCAAAGATAGCAGATAACCCTCTCTCTCTCTCTCTCTCTCTCTCTCTCTCTCTCTCTCTCTCTCTCTCTCTCTCTCTCTCTCTCTCTCTCTCTCCTGAACAATTAATTTGACTGCTCATTGGAATAGCATTGTTACTTCCAGTGGGGAGGAACCACGTACGGAAGCCTCTTTAGTACCTTGACCTTCTGTATGCTTGGCAATAATGGTGCGAGTTGCCCGTATCCTGAATGGGTAGAGCAATAATTTACAAATCTATGATTTAATTTCATATATATATATATATATATATATATAGTTTCACATTTAAAATTCAAACTACATACAGTAATGTTATAATGTTTCAGACCAACAAAGACCCTATAATCCACTAATGGTTGATCTACCTAACCGTGTTTATAAATATATATATATATGTGTGTGTGTGTGTTTGGTGTTGTTTCTTTACGTGGGATCCGAACCACGGGTCGCTACATAATCTGGGCGCGGAGGACGGTCTCCCATCCAACTACTATCCAGACCCAGTGTCACTTAACATATATATCGTATTTCCCGGCGTATAACGCGCACTTTTTTTTCCCCCCAAAATACTCCAAAAATCACCCTGCGTTAAAATTAACTCATTAAAATTGTACATGTGAAGTGAGGTAGGAGGTATATTTTTTCCTAAATTTTTATTTTCCTAAATTTTCTTCAAAATAATTTTCTCTTCAAATTAGGGTGCGTGTTATACGCCGGGAAATATGGTATATATATATATATATATATATATATATATATATGTATATATATATATAGTTTAAACTTTAAAGGTGAAACTCAATTGGAAAAACTAAAATAATTCTATGTGAAAATAATCTTTGGAGAATTAATTTCATAGTTTAATTTCAAAATTAATAAGGGATAAGTTACATAAATTAATAAAAGAATTTGAAATTAAATCAGAATACTTTTTTCGACATTAAACGAAAGGTCAGCTAATTAACCTCTGGATATTTACTAGTTTATTTACTTGTCTGTTTACCTGTCTGTCCGTCTGTCTATCTCTCTGTCTACCTGTCTGTCTGTCTGTCTGCATGCCTGTTTCTCTTTCTCTCTTTCGCTCTAATAATTAATTTCATATACAGGGTGTAACAAAAGTCCGTATCGATAGGATACGGACTTCATTAATCTGACGCCATTTATATTTTATTCCTCTGGGGACATCTCAAGTCAGTGGTTTACTCATCACGACCACACACACACACACACACCACTGATCAGTTGAAGAAAAGAATACGTGAGAATATGTTCTCAACTCTTGTATCTGTCTGTTATATTTATTAAAATCCACATGCGCAAAACCAGCTTTGTGGAATACAATTCAAACATTTAATTAAATTAAATATCCTATGAGTAAGGAATTTTGGTACACCCTGTATATACGATCCGAGTTTCATGGTAATATAAAAAAAAACGCATAGATGCTATTGAAGATAAACGCTTAGTCATTAATTATTTTAATTAACTAATTAATTTTGTTTATTACACTTTCTATGCTATGTCTTTTTGGTTCATTATAAGATACTTTCGACAGAAAATTCCTCACCAATAGATTTCCTGCGGGTGATGATAAAAAAAAAATGTATCATGGTTAACCAACCTCAACAGATCTAAACCTCTGTGACTTTCATTTGTGGGGTTATTTAAAAGATGGGGTGTTTAAAAAGATTCCATACATAATAGAAGAGTCGAAAGTACATCGATTTAACAAGAAATTTCTCAGATTTCGACAGGTACTCTGTCCAGAGTACTGTAAAATTATGTTGTTCGTGTGCAAACAGTTAATGAGCTGAGAGAACATCACATAGAGCATGTTTTGCACTAAGGGATTAATTCCTTATGTGTAGAGAAGATCAATAAAAATTTCATGCTTTATACACAAACAACATAATTTCATAACTTTGGACAGAGTATCTGTTGAAATCTGAGAAATTTCTTGTTAAATCGATGTGTTTTCGACTCTTCTATTATAATGTGAGGATTCTGTTTAAACACCCCATCTTTAAAATAACCCCACAGATGAAAGTCACAGAGGTTTAGATTTGCTGAGGTTTATCATAAACCGCAGGAAATCCGTTGGACAGAAATTTCCCGTCGAAAGTATCGTAAAGTATCGTATAATGTACCGAGAGGACATAAAAAAAAATACTAACATTTTAAGGTGTTACATGCTTAAAGAAATCACCCGATATATATATATATATATATATATATATATATATATATATATATATATATATATATATATATATATATATATTAAGTTCGGGAAGAACCGATTCGCCTCTATTTAAAAGGACATATCTCGGCGGAAAAACAAAGAAAAAGTGAGAGGAAAGACAGAGGAAAAAGAAAGGGTGGAGGGGACAGTCGAAGTGGAAAAAGACCAAGAATGACAAGGACTGCAGGGTCGAGCCCCATCATCCTTGGGTGCTAGGACCTGGAGGGCGCACGTGAAACCTCCAGGAACAAGCACGTACAAACGAGCACAAAGAGCACTCAAGAGCACGAGCTTAGAACCCCCTTGCGAGGAAATATATATATATATATATATATATATATATATATAGAGAGAGAGAGAGAGAATTAACTAAAAAACCAATTAATTTTAATTGGAAATGTTAATATACTTAGAGAAGACCAAATAAACTTGAATCGCTTGAGCGAACGATGATGCCATATCGACATTAATCTTATTTGCAGTAAACAAAACGCTAAAATATTGTTTCGAGACATATTCACATTTTAAACAAAATCATTTCGTTTTCATTTGCTGAAAAGGAAATAAATTCGACCTTTTCAATAAGTTCAATATTTACCTTTTTATATGCTTTAATGTAATTAGCAATATCGGGAAAAACATATAAGCCCCTCTCTCTCTCTCTCTCTCTCTCTCTCTCTCTCTCTCTCTCTCTCTATATATATATATATAATATATATATATATATATACGCACGTGCGCACGCTCGTAATGGAGTGAACAGATCAATCAAGTCATAATTTGTCTCCCAGGATTGCAACGTGTTGTGAATTTATCAAAAAATATATATTACATTTCGCCCTGAATTATTATATATGATATATACACAGTTTATATATACAGGGTATTTCATAACATGTGAGACACACTTTCAGGATGGATTCAGGACCTGAAAACAATTAAAAAAGTCTATATAAACATATGCCCGAAATCGCTTTGTTTCCGAGTTACAGCCCGTTTTGTGTTCCAGCAATTCTTTCCGCGAACTGTTTACAAACACTGCTTGCCGACAATGTTTGTGAGTGTGTACGAGACTTATTTCATGTATGGTCTTGCCGATTGTAATGTTTCGTACACTCTATGACATGTTTCAATATCGCTGAGTGTAGAGCCATCAGTCAGTCAGAGGTGCATCGCGGTGTTTCACTGTTCGTATTCGTAACTTCTTACCGTGAATAAGTGCAGTCCAGTGAAAAAAAAACCTTAAAAGTTTTTGTGCTATTCACTGATAGTGTGCATTTGAAGTGAGAATGGAGGCTTATTCAAACAGAGAAATAGCAGACATGCATCTCATGTATGGACGTGCCGAGTGTAATGCGGCCGCAGCAAGACGTCTGTATGCGGAAAGGTTTCCGAATCGCCGTCTACCAGATAGAACCTTTCAAAGAATAGACGAGCGTTTTGGTGACACAAGATCATTCAGCAAGCGAGTTTCAGATGGTGATAGACCAATCAGTGCCAGAACTGTTGAGTTGGAGGAGCGGGTCCTGAATTGCGTGGAGGAACATCTTGGTGTCAGCACTCGAAGACTCGAAGGATAGCAGCAGCAGAGGGTGTAAGATACACAACTGTGTGGAGAATTTTACTGGGACAACAGCTTTACCCATATCACATTCAGAGAGTGCAAAGCCTTACTGAAGCTAATTTTCCACCACGAGAGGCTTTTTGTACTTGGTTCCTTCAACAGTGTGTTCGCGATCCTCTTTTTCTATCCTCCGTGTTGTTTTCTGATGAGGCTGCATTCACAAGAAATGGCGTGATCAATTTTCACAACACTCATCATTGGGTCGAAGAGAATCCGCATGCCATCATCCAGTCAAGGCACCAACAACAATTTATTATTAATGTATGGGCAAGACAAATATAGGAATCTGAGAGCCAGACAGAAGACACGCACAAAGCCACTTCATGCGTTATCGGGACAACAGGTACCGGCAAAGATAAAGAGAGGCAAATTCTCGGAGGACCACAAGACAACGAAACCGGCACCACTACTGGAAAACGAATCGAAGAAGGTATTTGAAAATGATAGAGAAAAAATAAAAATAATCCTAGCCAACATTCAGGGCCTTAAATCAAATCATTCCCCGGACAAAGTTTATACCTGAAGGGACTCATGCAAGAAACCGGAGCAGATTTTGCATGCCTCACGGAAACCCATCTAAAAGACTGCCAGGCGAACTGTGAACACTGTGAGTTCTGTAGTGATAAAAATGAAATACAAATTGACAACTATAACATCCTCCGAGCCGACAGAACAGTGAGACGTAAAGGAGGATACACACGCGAAAGGCATATGGCAGAAATGATTATAAGTACCTCAAACAGCTACGTAGAATGTGTAGCAGCAAAAGTTGAAAAATTAAATATGGTGCTAATTATAATGTACAGACCCCCGCACACCCCAACCTCAAAATTCTCTGATTCCATTACAGAGGTAAGAAACTGGGTAAAAGATCTACACTCTCCAACCCCAACTATTTTTCTCTGTGGTGATTTTAATTTTCCATTCATGAAATATAAAAGGATAGGAAAAACTATATGTGTACACCAGGACAAGGAGGGCACACGGGAATACCAGGAGCAGGTAAAAATGCTAGTAGCTCTGGCTGATGAATTTATGTTAACACAAGAAATAACAGAAAACACAAGAAAAAAGAACTGCCTAGATTTGGTGTTCACAAACAACAGCAAACTAATTGATAATGTAGAAATATCCCCAGCTATAATATTGGATCACAACATTATTGAAATAACAACCAATATAAAAGCAGCAAGAAAGGAAAGAACACGAACAACAGAAAGAAGCAAATTCGAAATTTTTAATTTTCACTCCAAAGCTATAAACTGGGAAGATGTTGCATCCAGCATGGAAGTAATAGATTGGAAATCCATCTTCGAGGCCAAGACAACGGAAGAGATGCTAATGACCTTAGAGGAGAAGACGCTGGAAATTGTGGAAAGACATGTCCCAAAAATACAACAAAGGGGAAAGAGAAGCAGGTTCGAGAGACAAAAGAGGCATTGTTCCGAAAGAGAAAAAGAGTGACTGCAAAATTAAGTTACTGTAAAGATAACATCAGAAAAATATTAAATGATAAACTGAAGAGTATCGATTGCGTCATACAGGAACTAATTGAGAAGCATACAAAAAAAGAAGAAGCGACGCTGTAGAGGCGATAAAGTTAACTCAAAGTACTTTATCTGAAGATCTAACAGAAATATCCGAAATATTAAGAGCTCAGTACGAATCATCTTTCAGTATCCCAAAAACTGACGAACTGATATACAATAGAAATGCGTTCTTTGAAGAAGAACTACAGGGGGAAAGTATAACGGACTTCGACTTTACGACAAATGATATTACACAAGCTACAGGGAAACTAGAAACACACTCAGCGGCAGGACCGGACAAATGAAATGCCACACTGATCAAAAACTGCAATACGATCGCTGAGCCCCTATATTGGATATGGAGACGATCAGTGGACACGAGAGAAATACCGGGCATCCTGAAGAGCGCGAACATAGTCCCAAAATATAAAGGAGGAGATCGATCAGAGGCCAAAAACTATAGGCCAGTGTCGCTTACATCTCATCTCGCTAAAATATTAGAAAATCTACGACTTTTTGGAAACTCAGAAAAAATTAAATGATAACCAACATAGGTTTCGGTCAGGCAGATCATGCCTATCACAACTAATGGAACACTACGACAACATTAATGATGCACTTGAAAGTAATGAAAACTATGATGTAATATACACAGACTTTGCCAAAGCGTTCGACAAGTGTGACCATGGAATCATAATACATAAACTGAAGTATATGGGAATAACAGGAAAAGTAGGAAAACGGATATATAATTTCCTTAGTGAGCGGCGGCAAGTCGTTACAGTACAAGGAGCATCTTCATCAGAATCAGAGGTCCTCAGCTCAGTACCACAAGGAACAGTATTAGCTCCACTACTATTCATAATCATGCTAACTGACATAGATGAGGACGTTACCAGAGACAGCACAGTAACATCCTTTGCCGACGACACAAAGATCAGTAGAAAAATAAGAAACCCAGAAGATATAGGATCTCTACAAACAGACATGAACAGAATCTACAAGTGGACGGAAGACAACGATATGAAGTTTAACACTGAGAAATTTCAGCTTTTACTGTATGGAAAAAGAGAGGACCTAAAATCCATGGAATATTATACCCCAAATGGACAGAAAATTCAGAGAAATTCTATAGCAAAAGATTTAGGGGTTGTAATGACTGATGATGCGAAATTTGAAACACAAAATAAGATAGCAGTAAACAGAGCAAAGAGAGTAACTGGATAGATACTGAGAATCTTTAAACGAAGGGATAGGAATACAATGATTTTTCTACTGAAAACATTGATCATACCCAAATTGGAATACTGCTCGGTCCTAACATCCCCATATAAAAAAGAAGACATTAGACAACTAGAAGGGATTCAGAGAAGCTTCACAGCCAAGATCAAGGGGTGCAAAGAACTAAACTACTGGGAAAGGTTAAGCGAATTAAACCTATATTCACTGGAAAGGAGGAGAGAAAGATACACCGTTATTTACATTTGGAAAATAATGGAGAAACTAGTCCCTAATCTTACTCTGAACCCTGTAACTCCCCAAACAATGGGGGAAAGTAGAAAAGGAAGACTGTGTGGTGTTCCCAAATTAAAGGCGAGACAGGGAACATCCTTAACCTTGAAAGAAAATAGTTTTGTTGTAAGAGGACCAAAACTGTTTAATCAGCTGCCCAAAGACCTAAGAAACACGAGTGGGGTTACAGTGAACATCTTCAAAAGAAGACTAGACGCCTGGCTCAGAACAATCCCCGATGAGCCGGGCGTACCTAGCTATGTGAGGTGGAGAGTACAAGAAACCAACTCACCACTTAACCAGGCAAACTCGAGAGGAGGGGCGACAAGCTTGACCTTCGTGAAATGAAGAATCATCGCACGGAACAACTGAAAGGTTGAAAGGTTGAAAGGACTTATTGCCGACAACTTAATCGGTCCTTTTGTTTTGCCTAGAAGATTAACCGGAGAATCATATTCCAATTTTTTAAGGAATGATTTAAGCGATTTACTAGATGAAGTTCCTCTTGGTGTCCGACGTCGTATGTGGTTTATGCATGACGGCGCTCCGCCTCATTTTAGTTGAGTAGCCAGAAACTATTTGGATGACCATTTCCCTGATAAATGGATAGGCGTGGAGGACCCATCGCATGGCCTGCTCGCTCCCCGGACCTGAATCCACTCGATTTTTAGCTGTGGGGTCGTCTGAAATCCATCGTTTACGTGACACCCATTGACAACGTTGAAATGCTTCGCCAACGTGTAGAACAAGGATGCCAGAAAATCTGAGCAATACCTGGAATGTTTGAACGCGTCAGGCAGTGTATTCAGGCGTGTATTCAAGCGCAGGGCGGTCATTTTGAGCACTTCCTTTAAAGGTAAGGCGGATACTTGCTGGAACACATAACGGGCTGCAACTCGGAAACAAAGCGATTTCGGGCATATGTTTGTTTATATAAACTTTTTTCATTGTTTTCAGATCCTGAATCCATCCTGAAAGTGCGTCCCACATGTTATGAAACACCCTATATATACACACAGTATATGGGATGAATTTCACAATTAAACACGTGAAATGAATGAATGATGCAAACCCACAGGGAAAACGAAAAATAATTCCAAGGCCTTTCGTGCATTCAGAAGTACATTCCCTGACGAGGTGTACTTTTGAATACACAAAAGACCTTGAAATCTTGGAATAATTTTCTTTTCCCTGTGGGTTTTACATATATATATATATAATATATATATATATATATATATATATATATATATGTGTGTGTGTGTGTGTGTGTGTGGTGGGTGTGTGTGTGAGATACAACTCAGAATAATCTCCTGAGAAACTTTTATGTTACATCCAGAAGAATTCCTTGTTCCATACACGGTCTTTGTGTAACATATATATATATATATATATATATTATATGTGTGTGTGTGTGTGTGTGTATATACAGTGTGTGTGTATTATATATATAATATATATATATTATATATATATATATAATATCTACAAATTTCCGTGTTTTGGTTCATAAGTTAGAAAATAAATTGATTTACTCATTAATTACAACTCACCTTTGCAGGTATGTGTACAAAAGCATTCTCCCAGTTCTACCTTGAATTTTACCCGAGTATTTTTTTTTTCTACTTTTACCTTCGAGTGGATATGAACCTCACTTACCTGTGGGAACTCTTACACCTGTCTCTAATGGTATAGTTCGAGACAAAGAATAAATCATTATGGGCTTATAGAAAATAAAGAAAAAGTTTTTCTTATATAATATACAGAGTTTTTCTTTAGAGAGATGATGCAGAAAACGCGAAGAAAGAGAGAGAGAGAGAGAGAGAGAGAGAGAGAGAGAGAGAGAGAGAGAATAATGGCAATAAACCAAAACTGAATTGCATACAAAAGGAATGTGTGTGTGTATATATATATCTGAACAACGTACGCAAACCTTGTCAGTAGGACCTTCTCTTTTCTTAACAATGATACTGCGACCTGTTTATACCCTGACTGAGTGTATAGCTCTGTGTGGAATAATAAAACCATTCCTAAAACGTCATAGACATTGATAATATATATATATATATATATATATATATATATATATTTTTTTTTTAATTGGGGTTGTTTAACCTCCTTCGCAACATCTAAGGTCATATGACGGAGGGGACCTACAGCTTTACGTGGGATCCGAACCACGGGTCGCTACATAATCTGGGCGCGGAGGACGATTCTCCCATCCAACTACTACCCAGACCTAATGTCGCTTAACTTCGCTGATCTCCGGGAAGCGGTGTTACGACATTGGCCACGACGTAGCCCCCATCTACAGGCGTCCCAAAAAATGTATACACACTTTAAATACTTATAAAGGCAGTGTTTATTAAAATACATTTCATTTTCAAAATGTAATAGAATCTACAGACATTATTTAATTGTTTTGTCAACGCCTGTTTTCAAACTGACGTCCGTTCTGGTCCAGGCACTGCTGATAACGCGAAGCAATGGAATCGCAAACATCACGAAACATTTCCTTTGGTATTTGTGTGCATTCTCGTTCAATGACTGCCCTCAATTCAGCGACTGTTGCAGATTTTATAGCGTAGACTTTGTCTTTTAAGTATCCCCATAAAACAAAGTCTAGTGGTGTGAGGTCTGGTGAACGCGGAGGGTATTCTACGAAACCCCTTCGTCCAATCCACATCCACATCGTGCCAAGTACCACTCGCAATACTCCACTCTTCGGTCCGGATCATCATCTTCATTAATAGCATGGACTAATCTTGGAATGTAACTTTTCAATTGACAGCGCTTCAAAATGCGTTGGACAGACGATTCTGAAATTCCTACCTCACGACTCGCTTGCCGCACAGATTTTCTTGGACTTTGGTGATACGTTTCCAGTACTCTTTCTTGCTTTGTGGGGCTTGTCGATGTCCGTGGTCTTCCGGAACGCTTCTTGTGGACATTCTGAACAGTTCCATCGGCTTCAAACTTATCTCTAATTCGAGTGATGGTAAGTCGCGTTGGTGGATCTGTTTGAAACTCCTCCTAAACTGTCTTTGCACTTCAACTGCGTTTTCACACTTCCAGTAGCATTTTAGAATGAATTTCCTTTGTTCAAAGCTTAGTCTGACTGCCATTATTAATTCTAATGGGTTTAACTTGGAAAGAAAGAAACATCAATTGAGCTATCAGCTGTTAAAGTGTGTATACATTTTTTTGGGACGCCCTGTATATATATATATATATATATATATATATAAGACTTATATATATATTGACGGTAGACGGTAGACCCTATAATAATGTAATTAGGTTAAATAAGTGGATTATTTATGATCACCATTTTGTCTTTCAATCAAAACAAATAAATATCATTAATAAAGGAGATTAAAAGTTAATAAAGTGAGTTTTCTTCCTTTAATAAATGATAAAAATCATAACAAAAAAGGTTGCAGTTGTTTGAATGCAAGTTCACAAAATAAATGAGATTTGAATTGGATTAATGAGTGAATTATGGAATTGCGCAGTAGCTTTTGAGATGAATTATAAAAATGCGCGTAAAGTGAATTTGAGTGTTTACTGTTGAAAAAGTGAATGATAACATATATCCAAGCGAAGGGCCTGTTACAATGGTTGCTACATAGCGATGGCCAGCGCGTGACTGAAGAGGGATGCGAGGGTTTTCTCCAAACGGGATGCGAAGTGTGACGCTGCCCTCATCTGGACGAAAACATTGAAAGCTTTGTTTTGAGGCAGAGAGGCGATCGAGGGAAACCTTGTGTCGGCAAGTATCTGCCTGTAAGAATCGCTGCAGAAATGCTGAAGAAGGTGTCGCTGAAAAAATGGCTGAAGCTTGTCACTATATATATATATATATATCAGTTTCGTGACAGAAAATTTAAACCAGTGTTTCTTTCAATTATTTTTTTATAATTTCAGTTTTTATATAAATAGACAGACAAGCAGATGTGACGGAGAGGACCTACAGCTTTACGTGGGATCTGAACCACAGATCACGACATCATCCGGACGCAGAGGACAGTTACCCATTCAACTACTTACTACCCAGCACCAATGTCGCTTAACCTCGCTAATCAAATGAGAAGCGGTGATATGACGTGAACACGACGTAGCCGCAGATAGGCAGATAGATAGATAGACAGATAAATCCCTAGATATAGAGAGACAGGCAAATGAAGAGATAGGAACATATATGCATTACACGCACTTAGACAAACAGCTGGGGTGGAATATTTGCCATCAGTTTATGATTTTATATTAAGCGAACCAACTTTAAACCAGTTATTTGATGAAATCAAGTGTAAATCAAATACTGTGTACTTAATAATGTATACTTTGGTCTATAAAAAAGAGCTATATAGTGGCGTCTCACGCGTATAATGATCAGAAGAAGCGCGCTGATACTCACCAAACTCCTATAAATCTGAACTATTCCCGAAAGGGTCGTGTGTTTATATGAAACTGCTGCGAGCAATGTTTGATCTTATAAACAAGATGAAGTCGTGTTTGAGCGACTATTTTATGAGGTAATGTCACCCAAAATGCCACGCAAGAGCAAATCCCGGTTTGTTTTGGGTTTCTTTCAAGTACTCTCATGAATATTTTTTTCATGTACAACAGGACATATACAAAAGGTCTTGCAGCATTAATCTCCTTCGTATATTAGAAATTTTCGTATAAGTGCCAGAATTCGAACGCATGATTTGGAGGGTTGGGGAGGTTGGGGAGGTTGGGGAGGTTGCGGGAGAAGTGAAAGCAGGTAGGATGAAAACTCGTATGGAACAGTTCTTTTAGCTGAAAGTACACATTTAAACAGGCCATAATAAATGAAGTTCCTTGAAAGTATTTGTTTAAGAGGGTAAATTTAATGGTGTAATATAAGTTTAATACCCCATTTTACTGCTGAATTTGTATTTACAGCGACTTTACCAAATCTAAACCGGGAAAGATGGGAAGGAAATGCTTCAAAAATGTGGAAATTAATTTGTATTAGATCGTCGAATGGAGTCCAAAAGGCCATAAATTATATAACAGAAAATGTTTAGATAGGAACACTGAAGAATACATTTTTTCGAACATATTTTGAACATATTTTTGAACATATTTTTTAATATTTTTTTAACATATTTTTGAACATATTTTTGAACATATTTTTTGAACATATTTTTTTGAACATATTTTCTTTAACATATTTTGAACATATTTTATAAGAAGATTCTGCTATATCAGGTTTGTGTTTTTAAGTTACTAATTATTATCCAGTATTTCATATTAGTTTCTTTAGGGCCGTGGAATCTTCGTGGCATCGAGTCAGCAAATCGCTCACACATTGCTGCGGTGCCGGAGATCTCCGCCCAAAATGTTTCTAGCGTGTCTTATAAAAGTCTCCCAATTCCTGAGGTATCTTGTCTCTCACCCAGTGATGATGCACGCCCATAAATTCTCTATTTGGGATTTAAATCGGGCGATTTTGCTCGTCATGGAAGCAACACGATCCCTGGATGATTTCTAAACCAGTTTTTAGCATCGCCAATACGGCTCAGGGACCGCCATTGCTCTGACAATGAGAAGTATAATTTTTCTAAAATTTTATTATATTGCCATTGAATTTCAGTCAATTCCTACAAACTAAGTCCAGATATACATCCCTCACATGCCTGTATTATTCGCCCTTTTTTTTGAGACTGCGATATTCTGTTCTTTGAACTACTTTCCATCTCTTCTCCACAATGAGGATCTCCATCTTCGTTGATGGTAAACTTACCGAGTCAGAAAATATCACTTTTAGCCGGAAAATAATGTTCATGGGTAAATAATACAAGTAAATCTGATTCTAGTATCCTTTGTCGGATTATCTGTGGTTTTATGGCAAGTAGGCAATGATAAATTCCCGCATGAGATAATCTCCGGTACTTGTTTGAGGGTAGCAGTCCATTTGAAAGTTATTATATCAATGGTTCATTCGTTGGTCAAGTAACTGTTCATTCGTTGGTCAAGTAACTGCCGTTGGCTGTTGAACTTTTTCAGAGGTATAATCTACAGTGGACCTCCAGTTTTATATGCCGTGGTTCTAAACTTCATCCCGTTTCATCTCTTACGCTCCATCTTCATACTGTAGCTCTGTACCCATGCAAGCCATCTCTAATTTCTACTATTGTCCTTCCTCGTACAGAGCGATCATTGCTAGTCTCATACCTTGAGTTGTTTTTGTCTTTACATCATCAGTTCTTGACTGAGTCGTTCAATAGACTGAATACTATTGAGTCAACATCTCTCATAGTTTCTATGCCACCTATTGTTGAAGTTCTAGATTTTAAGCGTGAGTGCGTGAAGGACCCTAAAAATGTCATGTTTTAAAATGATTTAGTCGTATATAATTCGTTGATATTTTTACAAGAATTAAGCAGCCATTTCATAAACAGACACTAACGTATGTAACACGTACAATCACAGATTTGTTTCAAGTACATTTTGAGCTCTCATAAATAGGGAGTTATATAAGTTTCAAAACCTTACATTTCCTACCTTCCTCTCCTTTTTATTTCTCCTCCACCCACCACCCGTCACCCCCCTAATACCACGCATCCGACTCCTTATATTTACATGGAAAGCGTTAATAAGCGAAAGGCATAAGTGTAACAAAAATCTTGCGATCCATCGTACAATAATCGCGTGTATATATATATATATATATATTTTATTATTTCAGTGTATGGATATCAAGATTACGTAAGTTCTCTTCTGAAAGACAGATTGTTTACAGGTCAAGTTGTTTCTTTAGACAGAAAGAAAGCATTCATCAGTGTATGGGCGTGAACACACATGCATATATATATATATATATATATATATATATATATATATATTATATATACACACCTTTCAACCTTTCAAAAGTTCCGTGCGATGATTCCTCATTTCACGAAGGTCAAGCTTGTCGCCCCTCCTCTCGAGTTGGCCTGGTGAAGTAGTGAGTTGGTTTCTTGTACTCTCCACCTCACATAGCCAGGTACGCCCGGCTCATCGGGGATTGTTCTGAGCCAGGCGTCTAATCTTCTTTTGAAGATGTCCACTACAACACCATTCGTGTTCCTTAGGTCTTTGGGCAGCTGATTAAACAGTTTTGGTCCTCTCACAACAAAACTATTTTCTTTCAGGGTTAAGGATGTTTCCTGTCTCGCCTTTAATTTGGGAACACGACACAGTCTTCCTTTTCTACTTTCCCCCATTGATTGGGGAGTTACAGGGTTCAGAGTAAGATTAGGGACTAATTTCTCCATTATTTTCCAAGTGTAAATGATGGTGTATCTCTCTCTTCTCCTTTCCAGTGAATATAGGTTTAATTCGCGTAACGTTTCCCAGTAATTTAGTTCTTTGCACCCCTTGATCTTGGCTGTGAAGCTTCTCTGAATCCCTTCTAGTTGTCTAATGTCTTCTTTTTTATATGGGGATGTTAGGACCGAGCAGTATTCCAATTTGGGTATGATCAGTGTTTTCAGTAGAGAAATCATTATATTCCTATCCCTTCCTTTAAAGGTTCTCAGTATCTGCCCAGTTATTCTCTCTGCTCTGTTTACTGCTCTTATTTTGTATTAAAAAAAATATATATATATTTATTTATTTATTTATTGTGAAATTAATTTTCCTATGGAAATAACCTATGCACTAATATATAGAACAGCTAAAGGCGCCAAAACGTTAAAAACAACAACCCTAATTCATTAAACACAAAACATTTCTATTTTTTTAAAAACGAAAACAAAAATAACGGTTATTAACCCAAAGGAAAATGGAATCCAGGCTTTGTTCGCTTCGAAAATTATATAAAAAAAAAAAAAAAAATTGCATCTACGGTTATAACTGCTTGCAGTATTTTTGTATTTTGTGCGTCAAAAAAAAAAGTTTTTAAATTGCGTTAACTGTCTCCATTCATAGAAAGGTTTTGAAAACTATTGTATAGGATTTGGGTCTGTGAATATCAGCAATAATAATGTCGTGGACACGAATTCAAATACAACATATAAAGATTAGTTTTTCAGCATTATACAAAAGACCAGTTTCCAATAAAATCTGTTAAAATTGAATAGTGATATATTGATATACAGTATAGGAAAGTAGGGGTGTATATAGCAGAGTTGGGATTCGCGATTCTGGAAGCCCCGGACTGATTTTTTTTGCGTGTTGACCATGCAGTTAACTTTAACTGGAGGTATACTTGGTCAGATGGATGGAGGTTACAGACGAGTTCCAGTTCCGGGATTGGGTGAAGATATTTATCTGCCATGTAAAGAAGCGCAATGTTTACAGTTTGGCAGTCAGTGCCAGTTCCTTTATATTTCATTTTCAGCCTGGCTTCCCTCCTCTTTAAAGGCATTAACACCTCAGCAGAGGCATTACGCCAAGGCAGTTAATAAGTGCAATACACGCACTACACTGACAATATAAAGTCTTCAGTTATTGCTTATATATAAAAAGATAATATCCATGGGCCATATACCCCAAGGAAGTGAGGGGTAGGGGGCCCCAACCGTGGGCTACCTTAGCCTGAGTCAATTAAGTGGAAGTGGGCGGAGCGCCATTTCATCGTAACGTAAGAGACAGAAAAGACAATCACCTAACTCTATTCAGCACTGGGGTTCGAACCCACGATTCAGTGGAATCTCGGTACTGCCGGGCAGCGACCTAACCGATAAAGCCACAAAATGCTCTGTTGCTTATATATAGAATCTTAAAGAAAATCTTAATGATTAGAATAGGAAGTTACTTTTTGTTGGTCTTCATATGTAGTTTACTATGGTGCCTCGGTGATTAGTGGGGGGCGGGGGCCGGTTTTAGTAATCTAAGGGTCGCAAATCAAATCTAAGAGTCTGGTAATTCTGCTTTACAAAGAACGTGTATCTTCTATATCATTCACGTGTAAACCTGATTTAAGAGCCACATGAAGTCGTAGGTCCCCTCGGTGATAAGAGTCTACATATGTGTAACTGCAACAAGTGTTACATAACAACAACAACACTATAAGTTCGTTACAAAAAAAAAGAGTTACAGCGCTTGACGTTATAAATATTTCAAGCCTTCGAAAGAAATTTCTCTTTTTGATAAGTTTTTTGTTTAATTTATTGTAAAAAGTGCTTCTCTCTCTCTCTCTCTCTCTCTCTCTCTCTCCTATGAGTATGGGATATAAGATATTTTACCCTTTCGGGGAAAAGAAAAAGTTGGAATCACACAATTTATTTTTCGAAGATTATTACTGGATCACAAGTGGTGATACATTCCTCAGTCACGTTACCCAAAACTAATTTAAAGAAGAAGAGAAACTGTATAAAAAAAACAAAATCTGGCAACTCTATTCCCTCTGATGATGCTAGAAACCGCTAACAAGATAGACGAATTTCACCAAATTTAACAAAACTTTTGCTATTTGGAACTAAAACTTTGGTTGATTTTAAGGAGTATGCTTTGCGCCTTTGTTTCTGTTTTTGCTTGTTTTTTTTTTTTGTTTTAGCTGTGGTTTAGTTTTTTTCGTTTTCTTTAGTTGTTTATTTCATGTTTTAAATTACATTTTCTTCTCTCTTTCATACACTCAATTTTAATATGTAACAATACCAAAACAAATTGATTCTCTCTCTCTCTCTCTCTCTTACATACACACACACACACACACACACACGCCAAGAATCAAAGCTGTGGTTAACAAACATTTAAACAAACTTTTGTGCTAAATTTGCATAAATTGAAACCTTAATAAAGGCAACTCATTTGTTAAACAAACCTTCTTTGTTTATTTGAGTCTGATTCAGAATTTAGGCTGACATTCCCTTTTTTATTCGTTTTTTGAGAAACTTTAACCATTTTTTTCAATTTAAAAAATTAACCATAATTCAGTCAACAAATTGAGAGTCATTCAGTCAAGAGGAATTCCATGATTCAGTCAACAGACAGAATCATTCAGGTAAGGGGAATTCAAATTATATATTAGAATTTGTCGTGAATTATGTATTGAAAATACTATTATTAATTTCGAAGTCATTAATGTTGTTTTGCTTAAGTATTTTTTCTCAACTTCTTTACTTTGTATCCGGTACTCTTGAGGGTTCCCCTTTCAATCGATTAATAGTTAATACCACATTTGCAAGACATGAAAAGATTGGAGGCAACGTTTTCAGCGTCTTCTATCTCGAGGACATGATTCTTGCAACATAGGGATAATGATAAGAACCTTAACAGTTTATACCAAGTTTGCAGGGTATAGGATGATTTTGGGGACTATTTGGGCACGTTTAAAATTTTTGGTATCGCGTTTGGCCTTTGGACGAATAACAAAAGAAATATTTTAAAACAAGCTTTAAGAATGTGGTTCACTACTCAACTGATTTTTGTTAAATTTGCAGAATAGGTAGATACTCAGATACACCTCTTCTTCTGCAGCTTAAATCCCATCTCTATATGGGGTCGCTGTTCTTGATGAGTCTCCTCCATTCTCTTCTGTCACGCACCCGTCCCAAGTCCGGATAAATGGGGAGGGTTGGCGTCAGGAAGGGCATCCGGCCGTGAAAACCTAGCCAGAACCACATGATGAGTCTTCAAAGTTACTGATCAGATACACAATATGGTACAAAATGTAAAATTTTTCAAATTCGACTCTTCTCAAAGTCTTGATAGCTATTAGAGTCATTAGTTTAGGCATCCTATATGAAAGTTCCCTCTCAAAAGACTTGCCTTAAATTTTGGATTTATATAGATTTTGGGGTATGTATCTGGACTTATGTCATCAAGAATCAAGGTAGGCCTATATAACTTCCTGGACGAGAGGTAACTATAGAAACTTTCGCATAATCAGAATCATTCACACCAAGTTTTTATAGGATGCGTATATTTTTCAGTCTAAGTTGGGTAGGTGAGCACAAATTTCATTTAACTAAATTTCTTTCCGAAGGAGGAGTTACCATTTAAACATTACAAGACAAATTCAGAGGATTTTTCTTCCCTTGCAAATCAACTACCGCCACATTTGTTGAACAGATACTTATACGTGTACTTGTACATGAAATGTATCATATATCAATATCAGAAGACTACATTTTGTAGTTAAAATTAACTGAAATGGACAAGAATCGTTCAATTGGGATACACCTTTTTTCTTCCTGAAATAATTAAAAATGTAAAGCAAGAAAGGCTCTTTTGGGACCTTTCGGGATTAAAATAATTTTTTGGTTGCAAAAATGAAATATATATTAATAAATTTTTAATTAAAAACAATTAAATCTCCTTGGGATTAAAGTAATTTTTATATTAGCAATAAAATGTGCCAGAAAAAGGGACTTTGGTCAACTCTTCAGGAGGCGCAAGCAAATCGAGCTCGTCTCTACAGGGTGATTCACAAATGGGTTTCATAAATCGCAGGGTGTATTCTTGAGATAAAAGTAAAGGAAAAAGACCATATAAACATAGGTCGAGAAACCCGTAGGTTTCGAGCTATAGCACGCGACAGAAAAATGAAACTCCGAAAGATTTTGTACATTTTATGCAAATACACAGTGTGATACATTTGCTTCATTAAAGTAAATGTTCGAAATCCTTTCTTACTTCTTGAATGCATGTCTCAGCATGTCGCACCAGTGATTGTCTGACACACTAACTAACACCGCTAACTACCATTCCTTCACTTGTTCATGCTCACTCATTTTTTCCCCCTTTAACTCCCTCTCCTCTATCCTATTTTACGTGCTATAGCTCGAACCCTACGGGTTTCTCGACCTATGTTTATATGGTCATTTTTCTTTACTTTTATCTCAAGAACACACCCTGCGATTTATGAAACATTTATGAATCACCCTGTATAGTGATTATTATTTAGGAATCATTAAAAACGCAAACCCGTACGGGCGGGGACACGCGCGCACCCACACACACACGCGCACACATATACAAATATATAACAAACTTGCGGTGCATCTTGCTCCTGAAGAATCATGCACCAGGACTAATAATAACTGGTGGTGTCTGCAATACAAACTAAGGGAAATTGCAATAAATTAAATAAGGATATGGATGTTCTTCGGACTAGATTGACATAGAGCATTGTTGCTTTCAATGGTGATGAACCACGTACAAAAACCTCATCAGTTCTTTGACCCACTATTTGCTTGGACAATATGGGCAGAAAGGCGCTCTCTGTCAAAGTATGTTTAACTCTTCACACTTCCACTGAAACTATGAATGCACTGATGATTAAATATATATATATATATATATATATATCAGGTACTACATAAAGGTTTTAATATTTCGCTGGAAACACGACCGCCATTTTGAAAAAAAAATTCAATTAGGAAAATACTGAACAGAATATTCTAGAACGGTCTTGAATGGAAGTGACTGGGTTTAAATTCGATATTATTCATTAAGTTCAACTGGACGGAACACCTCAGATATAATGGCTCCTTCAATTTTTTTCTTGAATATTCGAGTTTAAGCTTAAGGGAGACCGGGTTTAGTTGGTACGTTTTTAGAAAAACATCCGTTAAAATCAAGCAATGAATGATGAAGCTGTGAATTTTCGTATCTAAATACTTCAATGTTTCAAAAGATAAATTAGTTGGAAAAATTAGACGGATCATTTGTACCAACTTATCTCTCATTGGGAAAGGTTGGTACACAGCAGGGACGAGTTTGCTACATGCTAAGAATTACAATTATTTCAATTATTTCATTTGTTATACATAAAATATAGGCTTCATTCCAATAAATGTGATAAAAAAATTCTTGAAGCGAATAACTTCACAAAATCTAAAATAAAATAAATAATTAAATGTGAAAATGTGAAGGTATGACTCGAAGCCCAAATTAGTTAATATATTTTTGATTATCAGGTGTTTTCATCACTGTTACACTGTACCAATTTGCCCCAAAAGTCATGTACCAACCAGCCCCAAACGGTTCCATTATGTTCGGAGGTTAACATCATCATAAGGATTTATTCTATAAAGGGTTTGTAACAATTATTTTATGGTTCAACAAATACTGCTTAACTTGCTATGCCAAAATATTAGGTTCAACAAATACTGCTTAACTTGCTATGCCAAAATATTACTAAAAATCACTGTTAAAGAATATATAACAAAGTCATAAGAGGAAAAGTACAATTTATATGTCAAAAACACAAAAATTTACTTACCGGTACCGGTTGAAGATGCGCTCCGCCCACTTTCACATTTTGTGTGAACTAGAGGACATACAGACCTACATTTATGAGTTCATTATAGTGAGGTAACTTCTAAGTGACTTTAGAAAAACTGGACATACCAACAAACCCATACACCAACCAACCAATCCCTGTACCAACCAATCCCGAATCAGTAAAACTAGGGAAAGTGGGCGCTACGGACCCATTTAGCTAGACCTGCGACCCCCCCAATTACTGGGGAGTCAATTATTCGGTCAATAAAACTATAGAAAAGAACGCACCATAAAAATCTTAAGCTTCACATCTGAACCCATTGTATCAAGCAATAAAACTCTTAACGCGCTTGAGTAAACAGTTAAAACAGTTAAAACAGATTCTATGTTCAGAATCACTTCATAGTAAATACATGGTGTGTACAGACGGACAGACAGATAGGACTGACTTTTTATAGTATAGGAGATTAGTGAAACTACACATCTGCTTTAAGTTTATAGAATTGTATCGAATTTAAACGAAGAAGCTGAGGATTGCTTTGAAACTGTAGGCAACCACAGTCCAACGGTGTTCTCGCCTGGTACGCGAAAAATGAAAGTCGCCCTTGTTCTCGCGTACCAGGCGAGATATTGTTGGTCTATGGTTGCCTGGAGTTTCAAAGCATTGTGTAGCGGTTCAGAGCCGTTTTTTTTTAAAATGAGAATTGCTGCAATCACCGAGTTTAACATCATTGCAGACAAAGTTCAAATTTTCCTTGTCTATTTAAGGCCTATAACAAGACATTAACCACACCACAAACCATTACTAAATATACTTTTCAGATCATCTACTTCAAGTAAAAGATGGTTTTTCTATTATTAATTTATGGTTTTCGCCTCCATATTCTAACACCGAATGTGTTCACATAATTGAGGAGTTCGGGCGAATAGAGGCTAATCAGCCAAAATCTCGAATGGTTCATTCACCTCTATTCGCCCGAGCGCCTCATACGGGTCGCTACATCATCTGAACGCAGAGGATAGTCACCATCGAACTACTACTCAGACCCACGTAATATCGCTTAACTCCGCTGATCTTACGGGAATCTGTGGAATGATATGGCCAAGACAGCCCACAATAGTCGTAGAGTCGAAACGTGTTATATTGATACAACCCTGCCATATAATTTTATTACGAATAACTTACTCTTAATTACCGAAATTATTACGAAAGCTCTAGAATTATGGATAACTTAACCTTCCTCCATCTTTAATATGTTCTGACATTAATGAGTTACATCAACAATGACTCCGCCCATTTCCGTTCAAAATGATTATGGAAAGTCCTTTCAAATATGTTTTTCCTCTCTGATTCTTCTATTATTTCTTTAGTTGTTATATGCTTGAGAAGGAAAAGTCATATTTTATGCAAGAATATCGAGATTTTTTATAAATATTTTGACGTCATTCTGTAAATTTTATTTCTAGTCTTGTTTTATAACGAGAATGTATTAGCGCATTTTATATATATATATGTAGTGGATGCCAAAATGACTAGTCGGCTTCGGATTTTTGTAACAGCTGCACGGAAAATAGTTCATAAAAATGTAACTTTATTAACTAGTAATTTAATAACAAAATTAAATAAATAATATTTAAAAAGTTAAGTTTGACCAGAAATAAAGGTTACAATCTTATCTTTTGTCCGTCTCCCTTTTGTAGCCAAAACAGCAGCCCCTCCTCGTGGCAACGATTCAATCAATGTATTGATGGTATCTTGGGTGATGTTGTTCTAGCTTTGTTGTATCACTATCGACAGATCAGAAGGGTTGTTGGGATTGTCCCTTTTTTTCCAGATTTAAACAATGTCCATAAATGCTTAGCTCGGTTCAGATCTGGAGGCCATTCCATGATAGGGAACACATTCTATTCTTCTTTATAGGTTTCAGATAATTCGTGAAAAGGTTGGAGTCGTGTTTTGGGTCATTATCTTGTTGGAAAATGAAGTTTTGACTCACTAAGTGGTATGGCATCGTGAATTAAGATGGAATCACTCTAAATGGTACTGGATGTTGGGTTATATATATGTATATGAAACGTCTATTCGACATCTCATAATGAACTTAGCTTTCTGAGGTGTATAATAGCTATTTTGAAATGTTTACGAGATATTTCAAATGTTTGAAAACGGTGCTTAAATGTTTGAAATATATAAAAGCGTAGAAATTAAACATTTCATTTGTATAATAAGTTAGTTTTCTACTCTTTGCGCCTAGACGCATGCGTACTGTGGTTAAAAATATTTTGGAAATTGCGACGACGAGGTTTATTTAGCTTAGCATTTATGGGCTATCTCGAAAAGGGGGGGAAAACAATTATTACATTTGTGCATTTATTCCATGTAGGCCTAAGTCTTCTAAATGTGTTTCATGCATTTATTGATTTAATTTATTTGGCTAGGCCTTGGCTAGAAAAGTTTTTCAAGATTATGGACCAGTCTGTGACCCTGAGCTTTATTTAGTATTAGAACTATGCCTTTTGATATACAGTCGGCCTATCCTAAGTTCACTCTCTAAGTTAGACAGCGTATACTTGAAGAAAAACATTGATAAGTTAGAAAGGGTTCAGGCAAGAGCAATGAAAATAAATCCAGAACTGGGAAGTAAAATATATATAAGGAAAAATTAACTGAGCTGATTATGTATCCATTTGAAAAGCGTCGACTTATAGGAGAACTAAATCGAGTATTTAAAATTGATAAGTGGCTTTGATAATGTAAATTACAAGAAGTTAACGATAGAGGGAGAATTTGTAAGGGTAATACAGTGATGCAGGGAAACAATTCTCTTCGTATAAACTTAAATTTAAACTTAAATTTAAATTCTTTTAAACTTTCATGCATTAAACACTTCATTGTTAGACAATGAATTAAATATTTCATTAAACATTTTAGATTAACTTCTTCAGTTGTTTAAAATATTAAAATATTGGGACAATTTAGACATTTTATTTGTCTAACTGAAATGTCTAAGTGAAATGTTTAACTAATGGGAAATGTCTAATGAATTAGACATTTCAAAATTCACAAAATTGAGACAATGAAACGTCTAACGAAACGCCTACTTCTATTTAGGGTGATGGTATTGTTTTTCATGGTAACGTTGACTTTACAAAGTCTCGTGTGCCATACCCACTGAAACAATCCCATATCATTATGGGACCCCAATATCGTGTTTAACAAAAGGTTTATACACTGCAAAGTCAATTTCCCTCGAGTCTGCGCCTAATGCAATGTCTTATGCGTGTACCAAACCAATCCATTTTGGAAAAATCGGTAACTATAAAAAGGGCTGTTTACTCGTCTTTAGCCGTAAAATCCTTATATTTTTGACCCATTGCAATCACTTTTTGATGTTTCCTTCCTTTAGAATCGGTTTTATTTAGTTTTTTAATGCACTGGACCGAAAATACAGAGATTTTACTGCTGAAGACAGGAAAAGAGCCTGATTATTATTATTATTATTATTATTATTATTAGTAGTAGTAGTAGTAGTAGGATTGCTTTGAAACTGTGGGCAACCACAGTCCAACAGTGTTCTTGCCTGGTACGCGAAAAATGAAAGTCGCCCTTGTTCTCGCGTACCAGGCGAGATATTGTTGGTCTATGGTTGCCCGGTGTTTCAAAGCATTGTGTAGCGGTTCAAAGCCGTTTTTCTGAAAATGAGAATTGCTGCAATCACCGAGTTTAACATCATTGCAGACAAAGTTCAAATTTTCCTTGTCTATTTAAGGCCTATAACAAGACATTAACCACACCACAAACCATTACTAAATATACTTTTCAGATCATCTACTTCAAGTAAAAGATGGTTTTTCTATTATTAATTTATGGTTTTCGCCAAATCACAAAGAAATCCTTTTTTACGCATTATTTTGTTTCTTCAAATATGGATACCATACAATCAAACACTTAATGAGTACACAAAATACTTTTAGCAATATATATATATATATATATATATATATATATATATTAATAATAACAAAATCATATATATATATATATATGTTAAACACAGACCGTGCATGGAACAAGGAACTCTTCTGGGAAAATTAAATCCACTATAGTCCGAATAAGTAATGGTAAATGACAAATACCATAGTTTTTTCTTTTTCATGATTTTAGCCCGACGTGGGCAACGGGTCTCTCGCAAAGAGATCCCATAAATATAGCTTCCCTCACCAGCTATCTGCAAAGCAGACAGGATCCAGCTTTGGGACATGGATCTAGGGTTTAAAGCAAGCCTAGATCCCTACATTCAGAACCTCTATATAAGTAAAAGACTCGTTGCATTCACGTCGCGTTGAATAAATCAAAGAAAAAGGGGGTAACTATTGTATTTTTAGCCAAAAAAGCCAAAACTTAAACCTCAACCGGGACATTGAGCGTCCACTTTTCAAGGCACGAAACACGTCCGTTTAGTATACACAAACTCAGAATGGTTCCCTGAGAACATTATATGTTAAACACAGACCGTGCATGGAACAAGGAACTCTTCTGGGAAAATTAAATCCACTATAGTCCGAATAAGTAATGGTAAATGACAAATACCATAGTTTTTTCTTTTTCATGATTTTAGCCCGACGTGGGCAACGGGTCTCTCGCAAAGATCCATGTCCCAAAGCTGGATCCTGTCTGCTTTGCAGATAGCTGGTGAGGGAAGCTATATTTATGGGATCTCTTTGCGAGAGACCCGTTGCCCACGTCGGGCTAAAATCATGAAAAGAAAAAACTATGGTATTTGTCATTTACCATTACTTATTCGGACTATAGTGGATTTAATTTTCCCAGAAGAGTTCCTTGTTCCATGCACGGTCTGTGTTTAACATATAATGTTCTCAGGGAACCATTCTGAGTTTGTGTATACTAAACGGACGTGTTTCGTGCCTTGAAAAGTGGACGCTCAATGTCCCGGTTGAAGTTTAAGTTTTGGTTTTTTTGGCTAAAAATACAATAGTTACCCCCTTTTTCTTTGATTTATTCAACGCGACGTGAATGCAACGAGCCTTTTACTTATATAGAGGTTCTGAATGTAGGGATCTAGGCTTGCTTTAAACCCTAGATCCATGTCCCAAAGCTGGATCCTGTCTGCTTTGCAGATAGCTGGTGAGGGAAGCTATATTTATGGGATCTCTTTGCGAGAGACCCGTTGCCCACGTCGGGCTAAAATCATGAAAAAGAAAAAACTATGGTATTTGTCATTTACCATTACTTATTCGGACTATAGTGGATTTAATTTTCCCAGAAGAGTTCCTTGTTCCATGCACGGTCTGTGTTTAACATATAATGTTCTCAGGGAACCATTCTGAGTTTGTGTATACTAAACGGACGTGTTTCGTGCCTTGAAAAGTGGACGCTCAATGTCCCGGTTGAGGTTTAAGTTTTGTTTTTTTTGGCTAAAAATACAATAGTTACCCCCTTTTTCTTTGATTTATTCAACGCGACGTGAATGCAACGAGCCTTTTACTTATATAGAGGTTCTGAATGTAGGGATCTAGGCTTGCTTTAAACCCTAGATCCATGTCCCAAAGCTGGATCCTGTCTGCTTTGCAGATAGCTGGTGAGGGAAGCTATATTTATGGGATCTCTTTGCGAGAGACCCGTTGCCCACGTCGGGCTAAAATCATGAAAAAGAAAAAACTATGGTATTTGTCATTTACCATTACTTATTCGGACTATAGTGGATTTAATTTTCCCAGAAGAGTTCCTTGTTCCATGCACGGTCTGTGTTTAACATATAATGTTCTTAGGGAACCATTCTGAGTTTGTATATATATATATATAGAGAGAGAGAGAGAGAGAGAAATGGTTAGAGATTTCCTCTTCGAACGTTTGGGCATGGTGGGTCATATCGAAAAGCTTTTGAATCACACACACACACACATACACACACACAAAATCACTACTCATTTTAACATTATTAAATCTTATAACATGAATGGTATTTGTGACTTTTAACACTTCAAATTAACTTTAGGTGAGAAAGTTAGAGGGAGATCGTTGAATAAAAGGATCACGTCTTGGCTGTCGCAAATCCGCTTCCCCAAACTAATCAGCGACGAGGACCAGAAAATGATACAGTGCTCAGGTCAACTAATACGGTCCATCACGCTAACTCTTATATTGTTATTAGTAATAGTACCGGTATCATAGGGTTTCGGACCCTCCCCCCTCCCGACCTCAGTTCCTTCACTTCGCTTATAGGGAAACGTTGTTTGTTACCCACTGAACTACGAACGCTGGCCCCGCTTCGCGTCGATCAGCGAAGTTCAGTGACAATGGGTCTAGGTTGTAGTTACTGTAGGTGGGTGATATTTCTCCGCTTGCGGATGATGTAGCGACCCGTGGTTCGGATCCGGTTCAGATAAAGCTATAGGTCCCCTCCGTCACATGACTATTGTCGTTACGATGGAGGTTAAACAATACCCAAAACATCACTGTCGAATAAACATTAAAAATCAATAAATGATAAAAAAGGAAACTAGCCCCACAATATCAAATCATATAATATATATATATATATATATATATATATATATATATATATATATAAATCATGTATAGTAATCCAGATCCGCATCGAAACAAAAACGTTCTACAACTGATATTCTACCAATAATGTTTCAGACCAACAAAGACCCTAGGATCCACTCACATGGCTGGTCTACCTAACTGCGTTCGTAATTGTGTAACCACCTTAGATACCTTTAAATGGTTTTGAACGACGATTCAGGATCGACCTGTGGTCGGGAGAGAGAGAGAGAGAGAGAGAGAGAGAGAGAGAGAGAGAGAGAGAGAGAGAGAGAGCCTTAAAATTTAAACAAACCCATATCCCATGTTTACATATGTACATTAAGAGTGCTGTTCCTCCTCTTCAAATATCACAGATATATATATATATATATATATATATATATATATATATATATATATATATATATATATATATGAAACCAAATATTTGTTTTTTGGTGCAATAAAAATCATTTGGTTTAAAGAACTTATAAAAATAATCGTGATTCAAGAGTTCTTTAAAGTGACACTGAAGCGTTTCTGCAAATATTTTTTTATGTTTTATCTTAAACACTTGTTTTCACTTTTCACCTTTGAATGGGCTGAATTTTTAGCTTCCAGGCTGGATTTGTGTCTATTACGAGAGGCTTCAGAAGGGTTGGTATATAGGGCGCGGTCACGGCGTGGCATGATATAGATTTTAGAAATATTTATTATTAATTATTATATATTATTATTATTATTATTATTATTATTGTTATTATTTGTTATCGTCATCTGTCGTTGGCTCTGCATTTCGTGGTCTGTGGGACGAACCCATTTTACCGAAAATTAGATAGTAGTATGATCGCATTGAATAAGCATGAAATGATAGTTCTCAAACCGACCTTAATATTATTTTGCAATGAACAAAAGAACTGTCAAGGGGATGTCACGCAGAAACTTTCCAAGGAGGTAATAAGCTTTTGTGACGACGAAATATTTCTTTAAAACGTGTGAACGGTAAAACTTACTGTAATTGGTTAAAAGGCAACCAAAGTACAGCATAGTTTGATAAGTTGGCAACCAGTCCATGTAGAATGGGTAATTCAACTATGTATATGACGATTACGTTAACCATGCTCGTATTTTGCGTGGTACTAAAGTTATTAAAAAAAAAAAAATTGGTTCAGTTATAACCGTTTGATTATTTGGTTGTTAAATAACTTGGTTGTTTTAGATACATATTTTTTTCTGTGTATAATAAAACTATTTTGTTACCGATTGCATAGCAAACCACTTAATTACAGCAGTTTTGGGGGCACCCATTGATTAATATATATATATATATATATATATATATATATATATATATATATACACACACACACAGGGTGTCCCATAAGTCCGGCATCATAGGAGTAATTCATATTTTTCTATTTCTACAAACCATAATTCATATTTTTCTCTTTCTACAGGCCATAATGTCTGTGAGCAAGGAAGAACGAATCCAGATAATTCTACTCATAGGAAATCGGAGTCAGAGAGAGGCCGCTGCTGAATTTAACAGACTGCATCCAGACCGCGAGCCAATAACACAGAGTTGTGTTAGCAGACTTGTTGCAAAGTCTCTTTGACTCCGATTTCCTATGAGTAGAATTATCTGGATTCGTTCTTCCTTGCTCACAGACATTATGGCATGTAGAAAGAGAAAAATATGAATTATGGTTTGTAGAAATAGAAAAATATGAATTTCTCCTATGATGCCGGACTTATGGGACACCCTGTATATATATTGTATATACTGATGAAGCAAGATGACTGGGTGGCATTCAAAGTGAACAAAGTAGTTCTTTTCATGCTATAAAATGCAATTGTTGGCAGAACGTTTCAGAAATAAAGTATATTGCAAAAGTCGTGTTGTTTTTGTTTCAGTATTTTATAACATTTTAAAAAGAGATATATTTTCTAAAGAAAACCTAAATTTAGCATGATTTGTCCATAAAAAAAAAAGAGCTGGAAAATCCGGTTTGTTAGTTGCAACGTCGTATTCATATTTTTATCATTACGTCATATCATCATTACCTCGAGAGTTTGCATGGTGTCAGAGGAAGTCAAAGCTCTATCGCAAGCGCTGCATTAGGTGTTGCGTCACGTTTGTTTGCTGATGTCGTTCGCAGCGTCAAACTTCAGTTCAGTAACTCTAAACTTGATGTCGGTGGTCTGTAGAGTACCATTAACCTGATGTGGATTAGCTAACCTCCAAATTTCTGTGAACACTGCTCAGAGGTTACAAAGAGTTACAAGGACAAAAGGAAGTCTCAAAGATCTTTCGTCCACTCCGGGAGATTCCTGTTATTAAACTAGGGCACTTTTAGTTATTGTAATAGTAGTAGAAAACTGGATAAGAAAAAAGTATAAGGCTCCCCCCACCCTCCGCTCTCTCCCCGCCGGACGCGGGTACGAAAAATGTTGAAGAAAATACCTTGACCCTGGAAAGTAGTGAAGGAAGTTTTACAGGGAAAAGGAGAATATATAAACTAGTTCGACAATTACGTTATGTACACATAGAAATCGTACACTAGAGACCATGGTTGTATAAACTAACATAATAATATATTTGTGCTAGTCGTATATCAACTACGTGGTCTCGTCACAAAAACCTTGAACATGTGTTTTGATTTTATACATAATATTTACAGCTCTATTTACCAAGGTATCAGATCAACGAAGACCCATGACCCACTCTAGGTTTGGCCCAAAATGATTAAGCAAATTCTCCATGTCTACACCCACTACAACCATGTACGCGCAAAGCTATCACGCTAGCAAGGTGATGAAATGTTTCTACGGGAAAGGGGTTGAAGCAAGAATTGAGAAAGGAAATCAGATTTTTCACAACATGCCCCCACCCTTCACATGCACCCAGCCACCCGAGAGAAAAAAAGAAATCGTGACGGCAGAAACGCACCTTTACCTCACCCATTACCATACAATTTTTTTCCTTTTTTTTTTAGTTTTTGTTCATTAGAAAATTATGTATATCTACAAAATACTTATCTAGTCTGTTAACAAGGCAGACAAGTATTTGAATGTGTTTTCTGTAATTGGATGTCTGTGATGTGTATGTGTCTGCCAACTCTTTGAATGTCACCGAGTTTCAACTTGGGTCTCCCGCCGTGAAAGGTGTTTATGCAGCAAGAGATATAGTGAATCGTTCATACTTCGCGGTGTTGTGTCACCACGACAGTAGAGAAAATCTCTCCGGAGAGGAATATCAGTAGGAGGTTCTTGTATCTATCCCCGTGTACTTGTCCCTTATGGAGAATGAAAGCGTTTTGTGGGTGATTACCTGCTGTTGCTACGGCGAATTCAGGAGTCTCCCACTTAGAGGTGTTTATGAGGCAAGTGATCAAAAAATGAGTTGCTCGATGGCTGAGCATGCTGTGTGGCACAATGCAATCAGAGACGTCTCTCTAAAGTGGAGTAGGACTAAGTATAAGAATAAATATTTAAAAAACCTCCTGCGGGGGGGTTACGTTATAATGCTATTTTCAAAATACTTATTTCATCGATTCTTAAATTATGTTATGTGTGGGAACAATCTTAAACCCTGAGTGTATTTAGAACTTTGTCCAGACTAGTTTTAAACATATTTACACTTTGGCTTGAAACAACCTCCGAGGGAGGTTGGTTTCAGATATGTATTAACTGTTTTATAGAAGACATTACCACAGATGGAGGTACTAAATGTTTTTAGTTTCAATTTAAAGTCATTATTTCTTGTCAGATTGGTATTAAATAAAAATAATTTCCTGTAGTCTACCCTGTCTATTCCATTGAGCATCTTGAAAACCTGAATAAGCTGACCGCGCAATCTCCTGGTCTCTAAAGTAAATAAATTTTAGTGCTCTAACCTACGTTTACATAGAAAGGATCAATTTTGTGGCCCTTGCTTGTACCCTTGCCAACCTTCCTATATTCTTCTTCCTAAGGGACGAAGAGTAAAACTATACACAATACTCGAGTTGAGGTCTATCTAACTAGTGAATTGTAGAGGCATTACAATCTGCTTATTTCTAAATTCGAACTGTCTTTTAATATAACTTAGTATTTTTAAAGCCCTCTTTTCAACATGTGTACAGTGCTTTGACAGTATGAGGTCCTTACTAATAGAAACTCCTAAGTCTTTCTCTATATCTTTCTCAGTCAAGTTCCTCCCCAAGAGAGAGGGATCGGTCTTCGGGTTCTTGTAACCTGTGTGTATTACCTTACATTTATTCAAGTTGAATGGCATCTGCCAAATATCAGACTATTCGCCCAACCTATCAAGATCATTTTAAAGCGTTCTTAAGCCCTCCTCATTACCTACACTATTTCCTAATTTGGTATCGCCTGCAAATTTAGAAATTGTATTTCTATAAATATTTCTATATTCTATATTTATTTCTATAAATATAGATGATAAAAAGTAAAGGACCCAGAACGGAGCTCTCTACTTTTTATCATCTATATTGACGATATGGACGTTGGGCTCCTTAGTTCAATTTAGGAACTGTGAAAACCCACTGGTGACGGGGGAGCCCCTCCGAAGCAGACGGGGGCCCCCTCCGAAGTCACTCCATTTACTACCACTCTCTGCTTTCTATCTCTTAACTAATCTTCAATCCAGTTGGAAACGAGTGAGGGACTTTATCAAAGGCTTTTTGAAAGTCGAGATACGCTATATCTAGTGCCCGAGTTGAGTCGTATAAAGCAGGAATATTATGGATAAAATCTAACGGGTTTGCTATACAAGATCTATACCGCCTAAATCCATGATGAGAATAAAAAATTAAATTGTTTGATTCGAGGTGATACACGATACGTTCTGTAATAATGGATTCCAACAACTTGTCGACAATTGACGTTAAACTGATTGGGCAGTAATTACAAGGATTTTGCCTATCCTCCTTTTTAAAGATTGGTGTTACATTTGCTAATTTCCAGTCAGCAATACTGTGGCTAACCTTTTATAATACCATTAGAAGAAATAAGTCAGGACTGGGTGATTTGTACTTATTCATTTTGTCAATTAGTTGCTGTACCTCATCTCTCGTAAAAATTATGGTCTGTAAAAGATGCTCACCGTCAAACGTAATCGGGGATTTGGTACTTCATTTAGGTTTTTTAAGTAGTTTGTAGGTTCTATTTCTTTTCGTAATAGCATTGTTAATTTTATTATTAAACCATTTCAGCGTTTTGGGTGACAAGGAGGGAATTATTTTAGTGGGTACAAAGTGTCCTGTAATATTTTTAAATTGATCTTTATTGAGCTCCAGGTGACAGTGACATCCTCACTTATAATAACTTCAAGAGTACCTAAACTACTTCGGAAACTTTCAAAATTTGCTCTGGAGAAATCCAACCTTTTGCGTGTCTTTTCTCGAGTACTAATCGGAACCCTGAGGTCAAACCTAATCAAATTGTAATCGCTGCCACTCAAAGTTTCACCAATAGTCAGGTTAGAGATTAGGTCATCTTCACTCGTGAAAATGAAATCTAGTTTACTATTACCCAATAGTCTTAAGCCCTCAGCATCATCGGTTTTGTTTTCCCAATTTATATTACGGCAGTTAAAATCACCAAAAATTATACTAATCTTATTATTCACTGATCTGCTAATTGATTATACAAGTTTATATCTTTATCAACGGGGTAACGTGGTAGCCTATATACTAGAAATGATGCACTGTTTTATTGTCCAAATTTAGCTCAGTTCCCAGCATTTCATGAGCAGAAACAACATTACTATTTACCGGTGCAGGAAGTCACGGGCATATAAAAGTACTCCCCTTCTGTTCCTATCTTTGTAAAGCATTTTGTAACCTACCATTTCAAATTCTCCTAAAAAGTTCATTGATTCAGAATGAATCCAGGATTCAGTTATTCGAATGATGTCAAAGGTCTCAGGTTTGATTAGTGCTATAAATTCCATTAGTTTGTTTCTAATTGACCTAGCATTTAATACCACAATTTTAAGAGATTTTAAGTTATTGTTTCTCCTATTTGGCTCGAGTCATTTCCCGAAGCATGTGAATCCATTAATGCTAAGTGGGAGTTTGGTCACACAAGGCACTAGTAGGATTAACGACTAGTGCAGTAGGATTAACTACTGGCGGAGTAGGACTAGCTACTGGTGGAGTAGGTTTAACAGTTGGTGGAGTAGGATCAATTTCTGGTTGGTAGGGTTTAACTCTATTGTTTATACTAATAGCTTTACTTAAGGTATATCCACTTGCATGCAGTCTTGTGCGGATTCCTACAACCATTCCCTTGTCAGTCTTTTTATTTTTCAATCTCATCGGTTAGGCTTTTAATCTCTTTTACGATGGCCTCTGTCTGCCCTCCTGTCCCTCTCTGAAAAATGTCATTGCTACCAACATGTACAGTGATGGGACAACTTTCACTCTTGACGTTAGTGTTGTCTAATTCCAGACTTATTGTCCGACTTGTGGCACCTGGAAAGCATCTAAGTTTTCTCTTGGTCACGTGTTCTGCTCCGACAAAGTCGGACTAGAGAATCCCCAATTAAAAAGGACTCCTCCTCTTCGTCAGCAGAAGTCAAACCTATTTTTTATGGTCATGGGTTCAGAATCTTTGTATTTCGGTTTCGAGGGTCTTTTATTTTTAACCACCTTGAATTCTTCTTCATCTGTCCTACTTTTCGGAATACTTACTGTGGTTTCCAAAACGGGCCATGTTTTGTCCTAAACGTTCAGCCTCAGAGTTTATATCCGATGTTGGGGTTTTCACACTGTCCTTTTTACTGGTTTGGATTCCAGTACTACAATCTTTGCTTCAAGATTTTTTAGAATTTGCTTTTGCTCTTTACTCCCTTTTCATTGTTTTCTCTAAATCTACAAAACAAACATACACTCAAAGTTGTAATGTCGCTGAAATTACCTTCAGGAAAGTCAACACACCAAAGTTAAAACTTTACATTTAAAGCACTCGGCTTTCAGTTTACCTGGCCCTGTCATATTTTTCTATTTTTAATGCAGTTTGCAAGACTTAAGTTAAAAGAAATGCAAAAGTATAGAACTTATCTATTTTTGAGAGGGTTACCGTTTTCCCATGCTGTCTGGCCTATGTGCCTCAGAAGAGATTAACACTTTTTCGAATACAATCTTCAAGACAAAGGCAAAACAGCCTTATGGAACCACGTTATACGTTAACTGCTTCAATGAACTCTGGCTTACC
>JAJOZX010001633.1:72500-87500 GCA_023014485.1 Bathynomus jamesi
TGATATTTTCGTTAGTTTTAACGAAAATATTACGACTAAACCTAACCAATCGTCAAGGGCGTACAGCTGACCTAACCGGGCATTCAATTATTCAATTAACCTAACCGGGTATTCAGTTGACCTAACCTGGCATTCAGTTATTTTTTCTACCCTTCGTGCGGATAGCAAAAATATAGCAAATGTTTGCTACCCGCAATGTCCCGAGCTTCCCGGAGGTAATAAGACGTGCTCAATACAGTCTAATGCAAAGAATTAAAAAATCAACCAACCCGATCATCCAAGCTATCCATGAGTCCTGCCATTTATCCTCTAAGCTATGAACTTCTTGGTACGAAAACGTCTGTTTGTAGCTCCACTTAACTTCGACATTACAGTATTATTTCTAATCAATTGTATATATTTCTATCCTTAGTATATGAACTGTCATTGTATTAATAATATTTGTCATATGTCAATAACCTTTACATTTCATTTTCATATATATATATATATATATATATATATATATATATATATACACGTAAACTAGAACACCGTGTAACTTTTAAAATAATAATTTCTCCAAAAAAGACTTACATTTTTTTAATTAGCGTAAAATTCTACAGTAAATATCTTATTTTCAAAAAAATAGGAAACAGTCCAATATCGAAAGGCTCGAATACGTTAATTTGGGGGGTTAAGACAATTTATTGACTGGACCAAGTCAATTATAATATATAATATATTATATATATATACTCTGAGATATTCTATATATTAATGAAAAAAATATATATATATATATATATATATATATGCATCTATTCATTATTATATGGAAAAAAATATAGGCCCCTATATATATACACTGTATACATTAAAAGAATTCTCTAATTACAGGTGTTAATATAGTTTATAAGGTACGAGAATTGGTCAGGTATACTCGATAATCAGTTTAAAAAAAAAATATGAAAAAAAATTAATAATATAAAATTTAATAAAACGTCTGATAGAAAAATTAACTAAAATTCTTATATTTACTTTTAATTTGTCTTTTAAAAAATAAATTAATTTCTTTCCTTTAAAGGAAAAAAAATTTTAATTTTTGAAATTTATGAAAATTTTTAAAACAAAAAAAATTTGAATTATTTTTAATTAATTTTCTTATATAAAAAATTATAAAGCAAAAACGTTTTATTATTATGAAGTTTTTGGGATAATAATTATGGACCTTCGATATTCTAAGGGTAACTATTAAATATTAAATAAATTATATACACTTGAGAGTTTGTGATATGAGGTTATATCGCTTCAAGGTAACTTCTCTCTCTCTCTCTCTCTCTCTCTCTCTCTCTCTCTCTCTCTCTCTCTCACTTTATTGATAAACCGCTTTGAAAATAATGCCAATTAGCTTAATTTTTCTCTCATACAAAAGACAGTGTTTGAAGTAAACTCGAAAGAAAATCTTTTCTCACTATTTTTTTTAAAAATTTGTCACCATTTTATTTTTATGTATTGTGAGATATGCGTGTGTGTGTGTGTGTGTGTGTATATATATATATATATATATATATATATATATATATATATATATATAAGTTGCGATTCGTGATATCAGAAAATGGTGGTGCGATTTTATGTGTCGGGCGGGAGGTTTCTCTCCCGGGGTGAGGGTTCTTCCCCCGGTGACCCCGAATGTCGGTGGGTAGGTGGATAATGATTGATATGATCGATTGGGCCGTTCGTGGGTGGTTGGCAAACGTTTTTTGACATGAGCGATCATCAAGAACGAATTTGAACATTGTGAAGATGGGTATTAGGCCTATACCCCAACTGTTTTTCACAGTCGGAATGTTACACAAATAATTTTGTTGCTACCCACACTAACTTCGCAAATTATTTAACTGCACAGATGGAATCGCAGACAATTTTATATTTTTGAACAATCTTATACACAAGATGCCATTGGAGTTGTGACTAAAATTCTTAATAACTTTAATATTTCTTTAAAGGCTTCTTCCATTCTATTTTCAATAATATATTTAAGAGAGCAAATGGCTCTTTGATGTCCACTAAAATCTTCCCTGCTACAAACCACTTCAAGTTCCGATTTAAACCTAATATTATTCAAAAAAGGATAAATAGCGGTTGTTTTAGTAAAAGCTTCTACGGGAAATTAATTTCTATAAAGTGGGTAGTGTTCTGTTTGAAAAAGTTTTACTGCAACCAGTAAAGTTAAATCTGTCAGTGGATTCAGATATGATGTACTGTATGATGTCTCATACTTCAGTTGCAGTGAAGCATCTGATGATCTTGTTCGCTTCAATTCACAAACATCACATCGGGGATTTGAGCAGCTTCTTTTATTATTGCAGCCATTAATTGAAACGTATTGGATATATCAGTTGTTTCGGCTGCAATTATGTTTACAAAATTGGTTGTAACAATCTCCTTTAATATTTGATTCCGGTTTACTCACAATTGAACAAGAGAGCATCTCGTTCTTTATTATCATTGAGGTCCCTTTAAACAGAGTAACCTTTTGTAATAATCTTTTAGAGTCACATCCAGATCAACAAAATATTCCATTAATCCTCTAAAAACACCCAAATTGTTGGAAAAATCATTTTCTTTGTGACCTTTTAAGGGGAAGTTCAAAATTAGCATAAAATTTAATACCTTCAATAATTTTTTCTGTTTTTCCTAAATTTTCCTTTATACTGCTCAAATGATCTCTTATAAGCCGAATCGAGATTTATTTTTATATTCACTGTACCTATAACAGCTAAACTGACCTCATTGTTTATGTGACTAGCTCAGATAAATGATTTAAATAAGTGGACTCCATTTTAGTCCAAGAAATCACCGCGAAACAGTGAACAGGAAAAGCGAAATAATACCCACACAACCACTTGTGTGTTTTTTCTTTTTATATAAGTCACTGTTAAGTTTTCGATTAGAAGGCTTGTTATTTTTAATGCCCGTCTGAGTTAGGTTTATATTGGGAATTGGTCTACCCAGTTGCTTTATTTACAACTTGTCTTCGAGGGACTTAGACGTAAAGTTGTCCTTTAGAAGGCTCGCAACAGTACTCATTTTGAGGGTTAAAAATTAATTTTTTTTTCAATATAAACTCATAATCAGGCCCTCTCAGAGGTCCAGAGAGGCCCGGGGCACTTCCAGCTTTTGAGGCCCATAGCTAAACCCAATTATTATTTTCACTGCAAAATATTATATTCAAACCTGAAAGTTTCTAAATTGAGACCCCCCCCCTTAAGCTGAGGCCCAGACAAATGGCCCTCCTAGACCCTTTCTGATAGGCCCTGCTCATAATAATCACTTTCATATAACAGAAATTCCTAATCACAGGCAATTTTTTAAAATCTTCGAATAGATCAGTGGAATTATTATTTATATGGCATCGCGCTGCCATGCATTGTATGTAAGTTGTCGTACATTTGATGGAATGAGAGATTCAAGTGTACAATAAAACGTGCGCGTCACACCGAGAAGAGTTGTATTTTCACTATTGTGTTCTGCTACGCCAGACGCGAAAAATATCAAGATACGTTCTGATGGATGTAAATTTTATTAAAATTCGATAAACAAAGGCTTGTGGTAATGGGTTTAAGTAATTTTAACCACGGGAAAGTCATTATAAACGTGTTTTGCATGTAAAAAAATTCTGTAATAGACTCAGTCTAGCGTTTGTAGTTTTGTTCAGGGATTGCGATCGCTCGTCGCACCTACTGGCATCGCGCCTGATATATATATATATATATATATATATATATATATATTCAAGTTCCCGGGAAGCGAAGTCTGACGATAAACGGCGTTGATGGGTTGCGGGGATTAGGGGTTTGGGTGGGGTGAGGAGAGTTAGCACAGCTTCAAGGATTATTTTATAGACTTATTTTTCATTTCCAGCGTTCGACAAACTTTTATCTTCTTCAGTGACTATAATTAATTGTAAACAAAAACCATACCTTCAAATTAAGGTAAAAATTAAATGAAAGTTTAAGTTAAAAAAAATTAAATTTACGAAATCAAAATGAAATTTTGAAGAGAAGCACATGAATTGTTAAAGTGATAAACATAAAAAATCACATGCGAGTCATCTGATGCTATTATATTTATAACTAATTAATATAACTGTATATATGAAGATGCAGGAAGAGACTGCACCCAGAAATATGCTGGCTAGCATATATATATATATATATATATATATATATATATTATATATTTATAATTAGCGATCATATGTCGAAGTGCAGTCCTTTCTGTATATTCATAGAAAGCTGCTCTCTGTAAAATGTTCCTCTCTGTATATCTTCCAAAGTACTGCTTAAGAACGTTACGAAAAGTAGATGGAAAGTATAATAGTTACTTAGTTTCCGTAAATAGGTATATGGAGAGTACTTGAAGGGTTTTTTGTTTTCAGGCACAGATGGAATGTCGAAGTAGCTCGAAAGTACAGCAGTGAATTCTTGATTCGGAATTACACGTGAGCTGAAAGCATATTTGGCAAGGAGACCAAAATACATTTTCTTATATATATATATATATATATATATATATATCAAAGCTATGACTTCTCCTTAGGGAACCGAGCTTACAGATGAAAAGAAGGATCAACACAACGGCAAAACATTTTCATTTATTTGTACATCAGACGTTTCGACAACTCTTTTGTCATCATCAGTGAGTTAGTCTTTAAAACCTTAAAACAAAATTGAAAAAGTGAAAGTTACATCAATACAATATTAAGACCATTAAAATTAAAACCTTAAAGCAAAATGAAAATTGCATCAATACAAAATGAAAAAACATTTAAATTTCATCACTATAAAAACTAAAATTAATAAATTCATCACTATAAAAACTAAAATTAAATTACCTCAATAGGTAAATACACAATGTTTACATCCACCTCCATACTTGGCAAAGTCTAAGTGAACTAGTGGTCAGAGGATTAGGAAGGGTATATCTGTGAAACACGTGGTTGTCAAAAGAGTCGTAATTTGTAGGATGAGCTATTATTATTAAGGGAGGGTTGTTTCTATAGATGTACAAAGATTCTAAAATTCGGAGTTCTGTAAGGTTATTGGGATCTAGTTAAAATTCAAACTTGAGTTTGTGAAGGGATGGTCGTTTTCATCACTGTGGTTTCTAATTGCGGATTGTGGAGGGTACTGAGGGGACGGTTGGTAACGGCTGACAAGCCCAAATGGTTGAGAAAGGCGCACCTCCAGTTGGAGTTGAGTGCTGCCAATATACGCAGCCTTACAGCTGTCGCACGTGTATTTGTAAACAACATTGGGCATACAGTTTTGGGGAATTCATCTTTGAACTTTAAAAAATTTGATAATTTAAGGGGTTGACGAAGGCGAATCTAAAATTTATTTGGGGATAACTGGACTTGAGTAGTTTGGACAATTCACCTCGAATACGCATGATAATAACCATAAAAAGGTAATTTAATATATCTGGTTTCTTTTTGTACTGTAGTTACGGGGAGTTTAGTATCAAAAGTGTTATTTAAAAATTTCTTTAATTGGTTATCGAATAGATGAGAAGGGTAGTAATTGTTAATAAAGTACTGTTTTAAAAATTTAAATTCTTCGTTTAACGAAAAGTAATCCGAACAAATACGGTAACTTCTTGTTAATAATGTTACTATAGCACTAATCTTATATTTATAAAACATACAACTTAAATAATTGGTTCCCAAGCCAGTAAAAGTTTGTTTCCGAAATAGTGAAGTATGGAACTTATTATGGGCCCGTTTAACTAAAACATCCAGGAAAGGTAAACTATTATTTGTTTCGTTTTCACACGTGTACTTAATATTACTATGTTGTTTATTAAGATAATCAAGAAAAAGTTTTACGTGTGAAGGATGGTTAAATATTAAGAAAGTGTCATCCACGTATCTTCTGTAATATATGGGTTTAAAACTACTAGGACAATTTTTCAACCAAATTTCTTCGTAATGGCAAAGAAATGCATTTGCTAGTGTTGGGCTTAACGGGGAACCCATAGCTACCCCATCAATTTGGCTGTAAAGGTTGCTATTAAATAAGAAAAGATTATCAAAACACACTATTTCGAGAAGGTTTTTAAATTGAGTCTGAGTGAGGCCATTAATAAGAGTATTATCAGTAGTGAATAACTTATTTAGTATGATATTTAATGTTTCTTTTAACGGGACATTAGTAAACAATGATGAGACATCAAAACTGGCCATAGTAAGAGAATCGGCATGATTGATCTCTTTTATCTCTTTAGCAAAATCAAACGAGTTGTTAATAGAATAATCATTAAAGGTGAGTTTTGAAAGCAAGGGAACGAAGAATTTGGCTAAGTTATAATTGAATGTACCACATGCCGAAAGAATAGGTCTTAGTGGGAAATTTGGCTTGTGGACTTTAGGTAAACCATATAGAATTCCTGGATTAGAACCAGAAGCAAATAAAAAATTGTATGTATTGTCAGCAATAATATTACTATTTTTTAATTTACGCAAACACCTATTAAGTTTATCTTCGAGTTTTAGTAATTTAGACAGAACATTCTCTTTTACCCTTTTAAATTTAGACGTATCCGACAAAATTGTCTCCATTCTATTTATGTAAACTGTTGAATCAATCAGCACTACTCCTTTACCCTTATCCGGTTTTGTAATGATGACAGAGTTATCCTTTTTCAAATTATTAAGAATTTTAAAATCTTGCTTATTAAAGAGGGGAGAAAACACCTTATGGGGTTTAAAATTGTAAAAATTCTTAAAAGAGATGCTCTCCACTTGTTTTACCAAGTTATGAAACGAGAAATTTGGTCGGATCTCACAATTCTTAATATTCATGAGAAGATTTTCAAAGCCAGAGAAAAATTTATAAAAATTTAGTTTATAATGAGGTAGATCAAAATTTAAGCCTAACGACAATATTTCTTTCTCTCTAATACTTAAAACTTTATTAGAGAAATTACAAATAAAATTATCTGGATTATTAAAAAACGACTGAGTGATTCCCAATTTTTCCAATTTGGCAGCATGTATCCTTTTATGTCTGTTGACAGTTTTATCACAGCAAGTTTGAAATTTAGTAACTAAACAATGATAATCAATATAAGACACCCTAGATTTTAGACCAAACAGAGAATTTTTATATTTCAGCTTGAGAAAACTCACTGTTTTAGTTTTCGATTGAAGCTCCAAATTTAATAATTTATGTAGCCATGATTTATATAGTTTGGAGTTATGGAGGCGTTTATTATAAAGTTTAAATCTAAGGAAATTAGGCACAATATTATAACTTTTGCACTTAGACAAGAAACTCTCATCACAGATAGCCTTGTTCAGTTTCAAATAGACTCTTTCACATTGTCTGTAATAGTTCAATGTCGATCGGCCATATCTCTGGGTTAATATCAAAGCTATTGACTTCTCCTTAGGGAACCGGAGCTTACAGATGAAAAGAAGGATCAACACAACGGCAAACATTTTCATTTATTTGTACATCAGACGTTTCGACAAATCTTTTGTCATCATCAGTGAGTTAAGTCTTAAAACCTTAAAACAAAATTGAAAAGTGAAAGTTACATCAATACAATATTAAGACCATTAAAATTAAAACCTTAAAGCAAAATGAAAATTGCATCAATACAAAATTAAAAACATTTAAATTTCATCACTATAAAAACTAAAATTAAATTAAATTTCATCACTATAAAAACTAAAATTAAATTACCTCAATAGGTAAATACACAATGTTTACATCCACCTCCATACTTGGCAAAGTCTAAGGAACACTAGGTGGTCAGAGGATTAGAAGGGTATATCTGTGAAACACGGTTGGTTGTCAAAAGAGTCGTAATTTGTAGGATGAGCTATTATTATTAAGGGAGGGTTTGTTTCTATAGATGTACAAAGATTCTAAAATTCGGAGTTCTGTAAGGTTATTGGATCTAGTTAAAATTTCAAACTGAGTTTTGTGAAGGGGATGGTCGTTTTCATCACTGTGGTTTCTAATTGCGGATTGTGGAGGGCTACTGAGGGGACGGTTGGTACGGACTGACAAGCCCAAATGTTGAGAAAGGCGCACCTCCAGTTGGAGTTGAGTGCTGCCAATATACGCAGCCTTACAGCTGTCGCACGTGTATTTGTAAACAACATTGGGGCATACAGTTTTGGGGAATTCATCTTTGAACTTTAAAAAATTTGATAATTTAAGTGGGTTGACGAAGGCGAATCTAAAATTTATTTGGGGATAACTAGACTTGAGTAGTTTGGACAATTCACCTCGAATACGCAATGATAAATAACCATAAAAAGGTAATTTAATATATCTGGTTTCTTTTTGTACTGTAGTTACGGGGAGTTTAGTATCAAAAGTGTTATTTAAAAATTTCTTTAATTGGTTATCGAATAGATGAGAAGGGTAGTAATTGTTAATAAAGTACTGTTTTAAAAATTTAAATTCTTCGTTTAACGAAAAGTAATCCGAACAAATACGGTAACTTCTTGTTAATAATGTTACTATAGCACTAATCTTATATTTATAAAACATACAACTTAAATAATTGGTTCCCAAGCCAGTAAAAGTTTGTTTCCGAAATAGTGAAGTATGGAACTTATTATGGGCCCGTTTAACTAAAACATCCAGGAAAGGTAAACTATTATTTGTTTCGTTTTCACACGTGTACTTAATATTACTATGTTGTTTATTAAGATAATCAAGAAAAAGTTTTACGTGTGAAGGATGGTTAAATATTAAGAAAGTGTCATCCACGTATCTTCTGTAATATATGGGTTTAAAACTACTAGGACAATTTTTCAACCAAATTTCTTCGTAATGGCAAAGAAATGCATTTGCTAGTGTTGGGCTTAACGGGGAACCCATAGCTACCCCATCAATTTGGCTGTAAAGGTTGCTATTAAATAAGAAAAGATTATCAAAACACACTATTTCGAGAAGGTTTTTAAATTGAGTCTGAGTGAGGCCATTAATAAGAGTATTATCAGTAGTGAATAACTTATTTAGTATGATATTTAATGTTTCTTTTAACGGGACATTAGTAAACAATGATGAGACATCAAAACTGGCCATAGTAAGAGAATCGGCATGATTGATCTCTTTTATCTCTTTAGCAAAATCAAACGAGTTGTTAATAGAATAATCATTAAAGGTGAGTTTTGAAAGCAAGGGAACGAAGAATTTGGCTAAGTTATAATTGAATGTACCACATGCCGAAAGAATAGGTCTTAGTGGGAAATTTGGCTTGTGGACTTTAGGTAAACCATATAGAATTCCTGGATTAGAACCAGAAGCAAATAAAAAATTGTATGTATTGTCAGCAATAATATTACTATTTTTTAATTTACGCAAACACCTATTAAGTTTATCTTCGAGTTTTAGTAATTTAGACAGAACATTCTCTTTTACCCTTTTAAATTTAGACGTATCCGACAAAATTGTCTCCATTCTATTTATGTAAACTGTTGAATCAATCAGCACTACTCCTTTACCCTTATCCGGTTTTGTAATGATGACAGAGTTATCCTTTTTCAAATTATTAAGAATTTTAAAATCTTGCTTATTAAAGAGGGGAGAAAACACCTTATGGGGTTTAAAATTGTAAAAATTCTTAAAAGAGATGCTCTCCACTTGTTTTACCAAGTTATGAAACGAGAAATTTGGTCGGATCTCACAATTCTTAATATTCATGAGAAGATTTTCAAAGCCAGAGAAAAATTTATAAAAATTTAGTTTATAATGAGGTAGATCAAAATTTAAGCCTAACGACAATATTTCTTTCTCTCTAATACTTAAAACTTTATTAGAGAAATTACAAATAAAATTATCTGGATTATTAAAAAACGACTGAGTGATTCCCAATTTTTCCAATTTGGCAGCATGTATCCTTTTATGTCTGTTGACAGTTTTATCACAGCAAGTTTGAAATTTAGTAACTAAACAATGATAATCAATATAAGACACCCTAGATTTTAGACCAAACAGAGAATTTTTATATTTCAGCTTGAGAAAACTCACTGTTTTAGTTTTCGATTGAAGCTCCAAATTTAATAATTTATGTAGCCATGATTTATATAGTTTGGAGTTATGGAGGCGTTTATTATAAAGTTTAAATCTAAGGAAATTAGGCACAATATTATAACTTTTGCACTTAGACAAGAAACTCTCATCACAGATAGCCTTGTTCAGTTTCAAATAGACTCTTTCACATTGTCTGTAATAGTTCAATGTCGATCGGCCATATCTCTGGGTTAATATCAAAGCTATTGACTTCTCCTTAGGGAACCGGAGCTTACAGATGAAAAGAAGGATCAACACAACGGCAAACATTTTCATTTATTTGTACATCAGACGTTTCGACAAATCTTTTGTCATCATCAGTGAGTTAAGTCTTAAAACCTTAAAACAAAATTGAAAAGTGAAAGTTACATCAATACAATATTAAGACCATTAAAATTAAAACCTTAAAGCAAAATGAAAATTGCATCAATACAAAATTAAAAACATTTAAATTTCATCACTATAAAAACTAAAATTAAATTAAATTTCATCACTATAAAAACTAAAATTAAATTACCTCAATAGGTAAATACACAATGTTTACATCCACCTCCATACTTGGCAAAGTCTAAAGTGAACACAGACTCAATTAAAAACCTTCTCGAAATAGTGTGTTTTGATAATCTTTTCTTATTTAATAGCACCTTTACAGCCAAATTGATGGGGTAGCTAGGGTCCCGTTAAGCCCAACACTAGCAAATGCATTTCTTGCCATTACGAAGAAATTTGGTTGAAAAATTGTCCTAGTAGTTTTAAACCACATATTACAGAAGATACGTGGATGACACTTCTTATATTTAACCATCCTTCACACGTAAAACTTTTTCTTGATTATCTTAATAAACAACATAGTAATATTAAGTACACGTGTGAAAACGAAACAAATAATAGTTTACCTTTCCTGGATGTTTAGTTAAACGGGCCCATAATAAGTTCCATACTTCACTATTTCGGAAACAACTTTTAGGCTTGGGAACCAATTATTTAAGTTGTATGTTTTATAAATATAAGATTAGTGCTATAGTAACATTATTAACAAGAAGTTACCGTATTTTTTCGGATTACTTTTCGTTAAACGAAGAATTTAAATTTTAAAACAGTACTTTATAACAATACTACCCTTCTCATCTATTCGATAACCAATTAAGAAATTTTTATAAATAACACTTTTGATACTAAACTCCCCGTAACTACAGTACAAAAGAAACCAGATATATTAAATTACCTTTTTATGGTTATTTATCATTGCGTATTCGAGGTGAATTGTCCAAAAACTACTCAAGTCCAGTTATCCCCAAATAAATTTTAGATTCGCCTTCGTCAACCCACTTAAATTATCAAATTTTTTAAAGTTCAAAGATGAATTCCCCAAAACTGTATGCCCCAATGTTGTTTACAAATACACGTGCGACAGCTGTAAGGCTGCGTATATTGGCAGCACTCAACTCCAACTGGAGGTGCGCCTTTCTCAACATTTGGGCTTGTCAGTCCGTACCAACCGTCCCCTCAGTAGCCTCCACAATCCGCAATTAGAAACCACAGTGATGAAAACGACCATCCCCTTCACAAAACTCAGTTTGAAATTTTAACTAGATCCAATAACCTTACAGAACTCCGAATTTTAGAATCTTTGTACATCTATAGAAACAAACCCTCCCTTAATAATAATAGCTCATCCTACAAATTACGACTCTTTGACAACCAACCGTGTTTCACAGATATACCCTTCCTAATCCTCTGACCACCTAGTGTTCACTTAGACTTTGCCAAGTATGGAGGTGGATGTAAACATTGTGTATTTACCTATTGAGGTAATTTAATTTTAGTTTTTATAGTGATGAAATTAATTTAATTTTAGTTTTTATAGTGATGAAATTTAAATGTTTTTAATTTTGTATTGATGCAATTTTCATTTTGCTTTAAGGTTTTAATTTTAATGGTCTTAATATTGTATTGATGTAACTTTCACTTTTCAATTTTGTTTAAGGTTTTAAGACTTAACTCACTGATGATGACAAAAGATTTGTCGAACGTCTGATGTACAAATAAATGAAAATGTTTGCCGTTGTGTTGATCCTTCTTTTCATATATATATATATATATATATATATATATATATCCCAAAGTTCATGTTAATATATACAAAGAGACAAAATTACATCAGCTTTGATGGAATTAGTCTCATTTCATTTACTGATGGAGCAATTCCTAAATAAATTACTGAAATCCATCCCGGCTATTTTATGTTGACATAATTATGCGTCTAAAGTTTTTTTAATTTTCGATATTACTGATATGTTCATTAATTACTGGAAAATTATGTCCATTTTCTATGACTCGGCGGATGCGCTAATAAAAGTTGCACATGCGCAATGAAGGCATGACCCCCCCCCCCCCCCCCCCCCAAACTAAATGCTCGGAATGGGCCTTATTTTAAGGCTGTAGGCATTTTTCCATAAACTCTAATAATATATTGATATAAAATGAGAATTTATATTGTGTGTGTTATCGTGCATGCGTTAATTACATCAAGGAAATTAAATGTATATTGTATTCATGGCCTATGGCTGACTGCTACGAATTGTTAAGGTTTTATAAAAACATTCATAACATAATCCTGAAACATTCATCGAGAATTAATATTAATTGTTTTAATTTTTAAAAATGCATTTTTTTTTATAATAATTTCTTATTATAGAAACTGTAGATGTAAAAAAATATTTACCGGATCACCTGAAGATCAGTGCCCCAGCCTTCTTTAGTTAGCTTTTAAGGCTAACTACGAAAATATCACGACCTAACCTAACTAATCGTCAAAGGCGTACAGGTGACCTAACGATTGTTAGGTTAGGTCGTGATATTTTCGTTAGTTAGCTTATAAGGCTAACTAAAGAAGGCTGGGGGCCCTGATCTTCAGGTGACCCTATTTAGCTAAAAGAGGTGTTTAATATAATTGTAAGTTGAGAAAAACTATAAATATACCCAATATGTCAAGTCAACTTTCTTACACCGAGTGGCCTAACGAGATAAGGACTCTGTACATTGCGTGGAAGTTCTTGTTGTTGCCGATTTGAGTCCGATAAGTGGAAAACATTTATATATTTGTTTCTTTGTATACAAAATATGTATAACCAAATACATGATAGTTAAGTTAAGAGTTAAATAGAAGTTCTAGTATAAAAATTAATGTTTGGACGGGGACTAAGTCCAAAATAAACTTGTTTTATGTTTAATTAAATGTCAAATGAACGAAAACAGTTGCCAAGAGAAAGATGAATTAATTCTAACAGATTGATGAAATTTTGCCAATATGTGGAAAAATTGGATGGAAAGTCGTGCTTCCAAAAAGCGGCTCTGGCTGATGGATAGGATTTTCTACGAAATGCCGGAAAATATGGCTCTCTGTGTAGGTTCTTCGTTTGCGTAAGGGTTTCTTTGCTACCATTATTTAATGTAATATTATTTACTAAAGTATTCGAGCTTTCATATTCTGTTTTTAAATACCTAAAGTTTTTTAGTGGTTTCTCATTTCTTATGTTGTGTTATACTTTATACCAACTAACTGGAACAAGAGTACTCGGGTAATACAGTATAATTAATAGTGGTTTCTCATTTCTCATGCTGTGTATACTTGCTACCAACTACCTGGCACAAGACTACTCGGGTAATATATTTAATAGTAGTTTCTCATTTCTATGCTGTGTTATATTTGCTACCAACTACCTGGAACAGAATACTTGGGAATATAATTAATGTCAGATGTGCTCTCGAGCATTTGGTATTACGTGAGAGTTCGGGTGATTCCGTATACGTTTCAAATGCTTCGTAATTCGAAAATACATTTTATATCATATATACTGTACGTTCGTATTTGGAAATAGATGAAACGTGCATTTTTTACAGTATATAATAATATATATATATATATATATATATATTATATATATATATATATATATATATATATATATATAGGGCGTCCCAAAAAAATGTATACACACTTTAACAGCTGATAGCTCAATTGATGTTTCTTTCTTTCCAAGTTAAACCCATTAGAATTAATAATGGCAGTCAGACTAAGCTTGAACAAAGGAAATTCATTCTAAAATGCTACTGGAAGTGTGAAAACGCAGTTGAAGTGCAAAGACAGTTTAGGAGGGAGTTTCAAACAGATCACCAAACGCGACTTACCATCACTCGAATTAGAGATAAGTTTGAAGCCGATGGAACTGTTCAGAATGTCCACAAGAAAGCGTTCCGGAAGACCACGGACATCGACAAGCCCCACAAAGCAAGAAAGAGTACTGGAAACGTATCACCAAAGTCCAAGAAAATCTGTGCGGCAAGCGAGTCGTGAGGTAGGAATTTCAGAATCGTCTGTCTAACGCATTTGAAGCGCTGTCATGGAAAAGTTACATTCCAAGATTAGTCCATGCTATTAATGAAGATGATCCGGACCGAAGAGTGGAGTATTGCGAGTGGTACTTGCACGCACGATGTGGAGTGGATTGGACTAAGGGGTTTCGTAGAATACCCTCCGCGTTCACCAGACCTCACACCACTAGACTTTTTTTTATGGGGATACTTAAAAGACAAAGTCTACGCTATAAAACCTGCAACAGTCGCTGAATTGAGAGCAGCCATTGAACGAGAATGCACACAAATACCAAACGAAATGTTTCGTGATGTTTGCGATTCCATTGCTTCGCGTTATCAGCAGTGCCTGGACCAGAACGGACGTCAGTTTGAAAACAGGCGTTGACAAAACAATTAAATAATGTCTGTAGATTCTATTACATTTTGAAAATGAAATGTATTTTAATAAACACTGCCTTTATAAGTATTTAAAGTGTGTATACATTTTTGGGGACGCCCTGTATGTATATATAGCTGAAGCAGATGGAAACAAATCAGTCGA
>JAJOZX010001633.1:92500-95000 GCA_023014485.1 Bathynomus jamesi
ATCTAGTATAAGAGCGTTGTTTAAAGCGTACGTCGAAGGGCCATTAATGATTCGAAGGGCAACTTATGAGTAGTAATAACGTGTATTAGTATCTCTAAGGAACGGTTTGGTAATGTCCTTACCCGTACGCGACAGAATCTACGTGCGTAAAGAGCGGCACGGGTTGTATTAGTATGATAGTTTGGACATTCTTTTGTATAACCAAAAAAATTAGTAATGTCAAATCACTGTGAGGCCGGACTTTTGAAACACCTGTACACACACACACACACACACACACAACTCACACACACACCTTTTTGCAGTTACTACACAATCTTTTCAGAATATATATATAAATGGCTCGTGAGCTCAGAGACCTTGATTTGTCTCTCTCTTTCTTATATAGGGGGCGGGTTTCTGCGGGGTGGCGCGCCCTTGGCCCTCCTTTCAACATAAAAAAAAGTATTAGCCATGAAAATAACAAATAATGAATGAAAATTAAATAAATTAAAGAACGGAATTTTTATTCATGGATTATTTATGCGATGGTGTTAGCTTGTTGTTATTTTTCCTGTTTCTTTCAGCTTTGTATTAAGTTATCAAAGTCTTTCATGCATAAACACACAAGAACAAAAGCTCTCGCTAAATATATTCTTAATTATGTATACATATCATGTATGAAATTTTTTTTTTCTCTCTCTCTCTCCTTATACAAGTAATATATATATTATATATATGTGGTGTCGTGTGTGTGTGTGTGTGTGTGTGTGTGTGTGTGTGTGTGTGTGCTACAAAAAATTAGAATGGGAATTGGGACTCTAGATAAAGGAATTATATTTGGGATTATTCTATTTATAAGTTGAGAAAGAATGGTTATATATATATATATATATAGCAAGTGGACTCATTTCTCAGGAATCTGAATCTTGAGATGAAGAGAAATTCTGTGATAGGATTGGGAATTTTGCGCTTTTATGATGTAAACATTTTCCTCGTCTTTGTAATGATAAAATATTTACGTCATTCCGATACGAGTTTAATAACGGAGTATAATTACGAATTGCTTTTGGAAAATTTTGTTGATATTTAGTAACTACATGAACGCGATATACATAATCTAATTTCCTTAATGGTAAATAGAGATAAATATGGTTATAATATACCGCACAAGGGCGTCGACACTGAGCTTATACGTCTCTGTTCTTACATATTCTAATGATACTGTTGAAATAGTGTGCACAAAATCTACAAATAGAATCCCAGTGCCATTAAATCCCAGTGCCATTAACTAACGTTTGACAATAATTATGTATCGCCTTTTACGACTGTTGACCAAATTACTAATTCAAACTATATAAACCTGCACTGTAAATATAGGTGTTAAGTTAAAAGACATTTCTAAACATATATTTCTTCAACACGTTTAAACACGTTTAAAAGTAAACATGTTTTGACTTCCAATTTAGTTCTGAACATGTTTTAAAAGTAAATATTTTTTATATAATGATACAATATGATGGAAGTATAATACACAGTAAATGAAAATTAGAAAAACTTTCGAAGTCGGGCTAACGTTATGTTAACGTTGTGACAGTTAATCGACGAGTTATATTAAGATTAGATTAGATTAGGTTAGGTTAGATTAAGTTAAGCTAGTTTTAGTTTGTTGATATATGATATTTGATGTGGGTATAGAGGTTCATCAAGGTTTTGTTAACGAAATAGGAAGTACTGTTTATGAAAGAAAATTTTAAAAATATCGCAAAATTGTATCTTTTATTTCACTTATGTGAATTCATCAGACAAAGATTGAGGAAAACCTAACATAGCTATAGGAAATTCTTTACATGTTAAGGTATATTAACGCGAACCTATCTAAATAACTAATTAGAGTCTAGTGATGGCTATTGAGGGTTGGTATTTCATAGACAGAGACGTATGAAACAACTGTAGTATTTTGTTGAAGAAGTCGTTGTAGCATATAGAATGTAGAGTTCTATCGGGTAATAACGGGTCTTATGAGTTTGTTTTCGAGTAAATTATGTTGCTTCTCTATTTCCTTAAGTCTCTCACAGGCTAGAGATGAATGTTTAAAATGCGAACAGAACAGCTATACGTGCAATTGCACATATATCTGAAACAGACTTCTGGCTAAGAAGGGCTTCATTAACTGTAAGTGCTAAAGTATGATTCGCACAAGCAACAGAAATCATTTTGAGATCGCGAACAGTCTTAGTAATATTACGTCATTGCTCATAATTGACCATTCTTGCAATATAGAAGTCAATGCAGTTGCAATGTTTTCATGAGTATGGGAACCTGGTAGATTTTTGGTGGCTAAAACATACTGATTTTGCTCACATTTACTGTTAGTTTTATGTGCTGTCAAACTGATAAAGGTTCCAATTTTTTACATTGACCTCTAGTAACTCAAATAAAACTAATATTTTGGTATCGGAGAGAGAGAGAGAGAGAGAGAGAGCGAGAGAGAGAGAGAGGAGGGTGAGGAGAGAGAGAG
>JAJOZX010001633.1:97500-132500 GCA_023014485.1 Bathynomus jamesi
CACGGTCTGTGTGTAGCATATATATATATATATATATATATATATATATATATATATATATATATATACACACACACACAGAGTGGCCATAAAGTCCCTTTGCAGTGAAATTACAGCATATCTGTATGTTGCCCTTGTTTTTCATGCAAAGGGACTTTGTGGCCACCCTGTATATAACAGATTCGAAAATAATCAAATTATCGTTGGTATGACAACGAAATTTTGGATCACCTGAAGATCAGGGCCTCCAGCCTTCGTTAGTTAGCCTTATAAGGCTAACTAACGAAAATATCACGACTTAACCTAACCAATCGTTAGGTCAAATGTACGCCCTTGGCGATTGGGTAGGTTAAGTGGATCACCTGAAGATCAGGCCCCAGCCTTCGTTAGTTAGCCTTATAAGGCTAACTAACGAAAATATCACGACTTAACCTAACCAATCGTTAGGTCAACTGTACGCCCTTGACAATTGGTTAGGTTAGGTCGTGATATTTTCGTTAGTTAGCCTTATAAAGCTAACTAAAGAAGGCTGGGGGCCCTGATCTTCAGGTGATTCAAATTTTGTTGTCAGTTGTACTGTTGTCACAACTATTGTTCCATAAACAAAATTATTGGAGCAAGTGTAGTTTACGTCCCCCTGTGGTGCCTAGTGTAGTTTACGTTCCCCTACATTATCCTAGTGTATTTCGCGTTCCCCAACTTTGTCCGCGTATACCTAATCAAATAAAACGTTAAAACTAACAAAAATATTTCGACTTAACCTAATTAATCGTTAGGTCAACTGTACGCCCTTGACGATTGGTTAGGTTAGGTCGTGATATTTTCGTTAGTTAGCCTTATAAGGCTAACTAAAGAAGGCTGGGGCCCTGATCTTCAGGTGATCCAGTTAACCTACCCAGTCGCCAAGGGCGTACATTTGACCTAACGATTGGTTAGATTAAGTCGTGATATTTTCGTTAGTTAGTCCCAGGGCTGTGGAGTCGGTGATAAAATTTGCCGACTCCAACTCCGACTCCGACTCCAAAAATTTTAACATTCCGACTCCGACTCCGACTCCAGAAATTTGACTTGTATAATTACGACTCCGACTCCGATGGAATGTTAAGGCCAAATTGATTACGATTAGCTTCATTAGGCCAATGGAGATTCATAAACAAGGCATTTCGTCACCACCACATGACTCATCAGGTTACTTAGTGGCTGTAACTATGCCTTAATGGCTTTTTTTCTCTTTATTCAAAAATTACAATAAATCCCAAAATACAAACTGATTGAAACTTAAACAAAATAAGATTATTATTGGTTTAGCAAATTAATAAAATGTTTTGTATTATTATAAACATCCATAACAAAATGTACTAACCTAAACTGAATTTGTTCTTAAAAAAATGATCGCTTCCATTAAATCTTCTTTCAGTGATGCTTATCAAAATTATCAAATTGAAATCTAAAAATCTGAAAAAGATTTAGGATTGCTAGTACAAAATTTTTAAATTTCCTTATTATTAATTATGTTAATTAATTAATTATAATCCTTATTAATTATAAGCAACTATATTTATATTTATTTATATTTATATATTTATACGTTATATATTATATATTATTTATATATTATATTATATAATAAAACATTAAGTTAAATCTATTTTATTCATAAAATTGAGCTAGGCCTAGGCCTAGGCTGCTATGGTTATAATTGAAGGATTTGCACCGACTCCGACTCCGACTCCATCCAACTATGCACTTCCGACTCCGACTCCGACTCCACTCAAAATTGACCGACTCCACGACTCCGACTCCACAGCCCTGGTTAGTCCTATAAGACTAACTAACGAAGGCTGGGGGCCCTGATCTTCATGTGATCCCAAACCAAAATTGCTTCACAGGGTTAGTTTCTAAAATGTTTTAACTTTCGATTTATATCCCTTACTTGTAATTGATCTCTTTCCCTATTAAGCAATTTCTATGAAAGCCATTTATCATTTTAGATACTCGAATTAGTTCTCCTCAAAGTCTACGGTTTTCAAGTGAATGCTGCTAATTTTTCGTCAAATGTTTTACCTCTTATTTCTGGATTCATTTTGGTTGTTCTATAGCCTGAACTCTTTCTAACTTATCAGTGTCTTTTCTCAAATTTAGGCTATTTTAACTAGAGAATGAAGCTAGGATAAGCATACTGTATACCAAGTGGATTAGGTCTGAAGCTAAGCTCAGAGTTGGGAGCTAGTTTTTAATCTTCAACGATTTATATTAACCTAGGGCTAGCCAAATAAATAAAATTAATAAATGCATGAAAGACGCAAGACCTAACTTAGCGTACATGGAATAAATAATAAATGCGCAAATACAATATAATATAGTTTTCTCATCTTTACGAGATAGCCTATTAACAACAGCCTATTAACAACAACGCTATATAAACTGAGTTACAATTTCACAATATTTTAACCCCAATTTATTATACAAATGAAATGTTTAATTTCTACGCCTTCATATATCTGAAACATTTGAGCACCGTTTTCAAATATTTGAAATATCGGATCACCTGAAGATCAGGGGCCCCCCAGCCTTCTTTAGTTAGCTTTATAAGGCTAATTAACGAAAATATCACGACCTAACCTAACCAGTCGTCAAGGGCGTACAGTTGCCCTAACGATTGATCAGGTTAGGTCGTGATATTTTCGTTAGTTAGCTTTATAAGGCTAACTAAAGAAGGCTGGGGGGCCATGAAGATCTTCAGGTGATCAGAAATATCTAGTAAACATTTCAAAATAGCTATCATTCATTTCAGAAAGCTAAGTTCATTATTAGATGTCGAGTAGACATTTCATATCCAGTGTATAACTATAACCAAACGTCTACTACCATTTAGAGTGTGTGTGTGTGTGTGTGTGTGTGTGTGTGTGTGTGTTAGTGTATGCGTTTATTTTTAGTTTCATTTTATTTTCATTCTAAACGTACATATAATTAGGACGAATTTTATCATAATTAACTCCAAACTTACTTTATAGACCAATTAAAGGTCGAAAATAGAGTATCTTTTAAAGGAATTTCAAGTTATTTCCATAAAAGAGACAACCGGTATCTCTTAGTTAATAAAACAAGGATAGACTAAGTGCTATAAAGTTTCGCAAGTGTAATACATCTTTCTAAAAGGAGAAGACTGCATTAATTACTTAATTAATTAAATTATTATTATTATTATTATTATATATATACACACAGTATATACACACACAGTATGTTCTTTATTTTTGTTAAGCTTTGATGAGAGTGATTGATTTCACTATCAATGTTATTAGCAGTGATCTAGTTTTGTGCTACACAGTCCGTTCGATAAAGCACGACATGGATACGGTCTCCGCTATTGAAGGAATGGTATTGATTAAATCTTAACTACTTCTAAATTGCTTCTTCTATTTAAAGTACATTCAATCTTGGCTTTATTATAATTACTGTACAGATTAATTATTATTGTACTATCATAGTAATATTAAGATGATACTATTATTTTTCTTTCATACTCTCAATAGTACTATCGACTCTATTATTATTATTATTACTGTTATTATTATTAATAATGACTAAAATAATCCTCTTATAAAAACATATACATTTTATACCCTGAGACCATATTGGGTATTTAAATTTATACCCCCCATGTCATTTATTGAACGATTTCACGTTGTATGTCTGTCATAATATTACATAAATAAGACGTTCTATCACGTTTTTGCGCAATTATAAAGCGCAGATCCTAAATTTGCTATACCCATACACCCATATATATATATATATATATATATACACACACAAAAGGAGTGTATTGTTTTTTAATGCCGAGCTATATAGGATCATATACACCTTTAGCTATTCTCAAATGTACCTGGTAATTAGATTATGCAAATTAACCTTATGTTAACTACAGGATCAAAAGGCTACACCACGTATCATTAACATAATCAGAATACTCCAGAGCTCAAATTAACCGAGGCTGGAAGTTAAAAAAAATGGCTTCTGTGAAATCCCGTTCTGAGTAATTATTGAAAAGGAAACATTATAGGATTTGGACACACACAGAATTCCTCTGTCTCTATCTGTCTGTCTATCTATCTATCTATCTATCTATCTATCTATCTATCTATATATATATATATATATATATATATATATATATATATATATACGAGGGAGGGGTTGAGGGAAACAGTAATACAATCAAAAGAATCAAAAGGAAAACCATAGAAATAATTACATGGGAGAGAGAGAGAGAGAGAGAGAGAGAGAGAGAGAGAGAGACAGACGGACAAACAAACAGACTGTGCAACAACAAAAACAACAGTAACAACAACGAACCATGACAACTTCTAACCGTGATAAACCCCACCACCTTCTGTACAGCCCCGAGTACAGAGCGTAACTGCAAAAATAATCGTATTCATGTCCTGCGAACACCAAGATGCGGCATTCAAAATTACACCTGCGGTTGGTATAGGATTAAAGGTGCCCATTTTAACTGTGAAGTTTAATCCTACCCAAATTGACGTCACGTGATGGGTAGAATGCTAAAAAACCGCTTTACGTGTTCTTTGTTACCAGGTAATTGCCACAGTATAAACAGGTGCCTTGGAAAGCCCCTTTTCGACTATTAAAACGAGACGTATATATATATATATATATATATATATATATATATATATATATATATATATATACACACGATTCTACAATCCTGTGCAGTCGTGGGTTTTTACGATGCGAATTCCAGAAAGAAGGAAATAAATAAATTTATGTTTTGTACCAAGGGTATAATTAATGGGTATAATAACCAGTCAGAAGGGCAAGAAATTGACATAACGCTCAGGCCAAACGAACGAGGTCCATTGCTCTAACTCCTGAATTATTATTACAACCATCACCGGGAGTTGAACCCCCGACCTTAGTGTCTTCATTTCGTTTAAAGGGAAACTGTGTTACTCACTGAGCTACGAGGGTTGGCACTGAATGGGTATACTATATTGTATAAAATTTGTTATTTTGGCTCCTACTGAGTTATTTCCTTTCATTTACACACACACACACACACACACACACACACACACACACACATATATATATATATATATATATATATATATATATATATATATATATATATATATATTAACGTAAAGAACGACGCTTTGTATAGGAGAATTATCCGCGCAAGATGAGAGCGAAAGAACGAAACAAATGAAAAAATGAGGTATCCACCCGGGAATCGAACCCGGGATCTTCCGATTGCCGGTCAGATATGATAACCGGCAATCGGAAGATCCCGGGTTCGATTCCCGGGTGGGTACCTCATTTTTAATTTGTTTCGTTCTTTCGCTCTCATCTTGCGCGGATAATTCTCCTATACAAAGCGTCGTTCTTTACGTTAATTATACTGCGTGTTTGCAGTTATAATGTATATATATATATATATATATATATATATATATAAAACTTTGGTCAACCTTGGTTTTGTTTCGGTCAGGATTGTTCATTCTGACCAAGGTCAAGCTTGTCACTCCACCTTAGCTCTACAGTTTAACGTGGAATCCGAACCACGCTCCACCATGATCAGAAATTACAAAGTGCTCTTCCCGACTCCATTTCACGACCACCCGATCAGCAGCTCAGCGTCTTAACCACTAGGTTATCCAGGGTACCCAGTTATCTACCAATCAATTTTTATTGCGTGTAAAGATGAACAGCTGGGTTTGCTGCGCGCCGACTGCCGTCACCGAGTTTTGAACCCGGCGCCGATAGATTCGTAGTCAGCGATGCTGACCACTACACCACTATATATATACACACACGTGTATATATATATCGAAGCTTGTAAACTGTGATGCATTAAACTCTAAAGGTACAAAATTACAGTATTTTCCTTATACTTGAAAAGTTGCAAATTTACTCGCCGATAATCCGACAAAAATTAAAATTATGCTCATAACAGAACTTTGATTGTATCGCCGAACTGTTCAAAGGTTTTAATTAATGCATTTTTGCCGTGGAAGGGTTTGAGGTGCGGGGGTGGGGGGCCTTGGGGGGGTGGGGGGGGGGGGTGGAAGACTACACAAGAGAACTTAGAATTTATTATTTCCTCTTTTTTTTTTTCGATTCGGGGTGGGGACTGGTGGAGCGAGGGATACGAGAAGACTGGGGGAGAATTCTGGTGGAGGAGGGGAGGGGGGAGTTCTGGGGGGGGGGGGAAGAGTTCTGGGGGGAATGGGTTGTGCTTATTTCAATTTGTTATTCTTTAGAAAATGATTTGTAGCTTTTTAATGACTGTAAAAATTCTTCCCCTATTCTCAAATTGGTTTAATTTCATGATTTTTAATTTAAAAAAAAAAATTTTTTGACGCTTTAATTTTATTTTTAATTAAAAAAAAAAAAAAAGCAAAAAAGAAAAAAATCTGGCTGGTTTGGTATTGTATATACGATGATATTTAATGTTTTATACGCAATATTATTCTTTATCTGATATTTATGCCCGGTAATATTCGATATTTATGGCTAGTAATATCTTACACGTACGAGCGAATGTACGATAGTTTTTTAAAGGCATTTCATATTCATATTCTCTCTCTCTCTCTCTCTCTCTCTCTCTCTCTCTCTCTATATATATATATATATATATATATATATATATATATATATATATATATATATATATATATATATATTCAATGATGCTTTGAAGAAGTGAATATATGATTTTGTGTATATTCTTTTAAGGGTTATTGATGCGTTATTGTGAACAAGCCTAATAAGACGAGTTGATGACACAGAATAGCCAAGTAACCTAATGTAATTGCTTTAATAAGATCTGACAGAGATTTTCTCCGGTGATTATCAGGCTTACTTCGACGGTAAGCTTCAAATTAGCGCTTAGTATTAACGGAGGGTAGAATAATGCATTGTTAATAGAAATATGTGTGTGTGTGTGTGTGTGTGTTGTGTGTGTAAGTGTGATATATAGGGCGATATATATATATATATATATATATATATATATATATATAGAGAGAGAGAGAGAGAGAGAGAGAGAGAGAGAGAGAATAACACATAATAAAATAATATTAAAAATAATTCCCAATTCTGAATTCTATAAACTTTAAATTTCAACTGCTCTAAATTATAAATTATACATAATTTAAATAATATATCAAATTCTAAACAAAAATAAATAAATATATATACATATATATACCATCTCCACAAAAAAAAATCATTAAAAAAATTTGAATATTTTATCGCATTTGATAGAAAATTTTCTCTTATTATGCAGAACTTCACCACGAACGGACCAAAGCTGAATATTGATTTGACAAATTCAAATAGTTAACCCTTAAAATTCAGGTTATGCAAACGGTTACGGCCTCTAATATTCATTTGCAATTGAATTTTTATAATAGTTTATCCTGAAAAATGTAAATAACAACATTTTGAAGGGAAATAATTTTAATATACAGTCAGTGTATATATATATATATATATATATATATATATATGCACAGGGTGTCCAGTAAGTCTGGAACCATAGGGCAAAATGCTAAAAACGGCAATAAAAACGCCGAAGAGACTTTTGGGGACTGTTTGTGAAATGAGCGAGGATGGTAGCGGCTGTGTCGTCGTCGGTGGATGTCCTCGAAGGTCCATTGCGTGGTTTATCTCCTATGGATCCCGTTTTCCTTAACTTTGCTACAAGTTTGCCGACATAGCTGTGTGTTATCGGCGCGCGGTCCGGATGCAATCTGTTAAATTCCTCAGCGACCTCCCTCTGACTCCGATTTCCTACGAGCAGCATTACCTGGATGCGTTCTTCCTTACTCAAAGACATCATGGGCACTTGCATAAACGGAAAAACATTTTACCATATGGTTCTAGACTTACGGGACACCCTGTATATATATATATATATATATATATATATATATATATATATATATAATATATATATATATATATATATATATTTTTACTGGGAATTTCAGACAATACATTTTTTTTTTACAAAATATACTATTTTAAATCGTAATAAAAGAACCAAACTATTTCGTAACTATTTCAGATAGTTAATTTAGTCATTTAACAGGTTTATTACTAGTAGAAATAATAGTCATTGTTAACATAATAATAATAATTAGTCAGAAATACGAGAGAAACCGGTACTGCGCTCAGCCCGAATCCCGGTTTATTATTAACAACAGTTTATAATGAGGCGAAGCTACCCATGCTTTGACCCATGGGCGCTGGTAATAAGCATGGTTGATAATTAACCGTTTGTATAAGAAGCTGAATAAATTGGTTTCTCTGTGGGTTAATATACCAATTCTAGAGTATCATTACGTAAGTAGTTAATTTAATTTCGACCCAAGAGTTAATTTTTATCTCAAGTAGTGTACATACTCGTCACTATTAAATTACAAGAGAGAGAGAGAGAGAGAGAGAGAGAGAGAGAGAGAGAGAGAGAGAGGCTAACAAGATCCTAAAAGAGAGATAGAAAGAGCGTTATGGAGTTACATGTTACAAACCCTAAAAGAGAGAGAGAGAGAGAGAGAGAGAGAGAGAGAGAGAGAGAGAGAGAGAGAGAGAGAGAGAGAGAGAATTACAAGGAGTTACAAGGAAAAGAAGTACCTCAAAAGGGCTTGCGGCCCATACCGAGGAGGTAGCAATGGCAACGGGTGCCATGGAAAATTTTCTACACCCTCAAATAGTGTGCAGATTTGGTCTAAATCTTTTCTTGAAGTGATCCACAGAGGAACTGTTCACAACTTCTGAAGGTAACCTGTTCCACGTGTCACAGATCTTATACGTAAAGTAATTCCCACACACACTAGTCCTAAACCGTTTCAAATCCAACTTCCAACCATTGTTGCGAGTTGGGTTATCATTTAAACTAAACATGCTTCTAAAATCGACATCGTTAAACCCATGTAAGAGCTTGAAAACCTCGATCAGTTGACTGCGCAGCCTCCGAGTTTCCAGCGAAAACAAGTTCAGGGCTCGTAACCGTCGATTGTAGCCCATATGCCTAACGGAAGGGATTAACTTTGTGGCCCTCGCCTGCACTCGCTCCAGCCTCTCAATATCTTTCCTGAGGGTGGGCGACCAGAACTGCACAGCATACTCCAGGTGCGGCCGAACCAGGGATTGTACAGAGAGAGCACAATCTCCTTGTTCCGAAACTGAAATTGCCTCCTGATATAACCCAACAGCTTCTGGGCTTTCTTTTCCACCTCGACGCACTGTTTGGTAAACTTAAGGTCGCTGCTAATTACCACACCCAAGTCCTTTTCCAAATCAGTCGCCTCGATATTACTCCCCAACATCGAGAGAGAGAGAGAGAGAGAGAGAGAGAGAGAGAGAGAGAGAGAGAGAGAGAGAGTTACAGGAGTTACAAGGAAAAGAAAGTACCTCAAAAGGCCTTGCGGCCCATACCGAGGAGGTACCAATGGCAACGGGTGCCAGGGAAAATTTGTCTTTCAAACTATGCTAGCAGTAGTAGAAAACTGGATAGAAAAGTAGAAGGCTCTCTCCCCCCCTCCGCTCCCTCCCTGCCAGAGGCAGGTACGGAAAAAGGTTGAGAAATACCTTGACCCTGGAAAGTAGCCAAGGAAATTTTTACAGGAAAGTGGAGAATATATAAATAGCTCTATATTTAGCTTGCTCACAGAGACACCGAGCAAGCGAACTCCTGCAGAGTTTTCTGAGGTTTTAATCTTAAACTATGAGTGTGTTCTGTACTTTGTCTAGCCTATTTTAAACAGATTTACACTTTGACTGGAAACATCCTCTGAGGGAAGTTGGTTCCAGATATCAACTATTTTACAGGAAAAGAAATTTCCGCAGACTGAGGTCCTAAATGTCTTTACACACTCAAATAGTGTGCAGATTTCGTCTAACCTTTTCTTGAACTGATCCACAGAGGAACTGTTCACAACTTCCGAAGGTAACCTGTTCCATGTGTCACAGATCTTATACGTAACGTAATTCCACACACACTAGTCCTAAACCGTTTCAAATCCAACTTCCAACCATTGTTTGCGAGTTGGGTTATCATTTAAACTAAACATACTTCTAAATCGACATCGTTGAACCCTCGTAGAGCTTGAAAACCTCGATCAGTTGACCGCGCAGCCTCCGAGTTTCAAGCGAAAACAAGTTCAGGGCGCGTAACCGTCGATTGTAGCCCATATGCCTAACGGAAGGGATCAACTTTGTGGCCCTCGCCTGCACTCGCTCCAGCCTCTCAATATCTTTCCTGAGGGTGGGCGACCAGAACTGCACAGCATACTCCAGGTACGCCGAACAAGGGAATTGTACAGTGAGAGCACAATCTCCTTGTTCCGAAACTGAAATTGCCTCCTGATATAACCCCATAGTTCTGGGCTTTCTTTTCCATCTCTACACACTGTTTCGTAAACTTAAGGTCGCTGCTAATTAGCACACCCAAGTCCTTTTCTAAATCAGTCACCTCGATATTACTGCCCAACATCGAGTAGTCCGACTTGGGATTGGCGTAGCCAATGTGCATCACTTTGCATTTACCCAAGTTAAACGGCATTTGCCATTTTTTCGGACCACTCTCCTATCCTACCTAGGTCCACGCAGTTCCTCGATCGCTTCGGGCGTCCCAACATTGGCCCCAAGCTTGGTGTCCTCAGCGAATTTGGCGATCCGACTGACGATGCCACCGTCGATATCATTTATGTAAATGATAAACAACAGCGGCCCCAAAACGGAACCCTGAGGAACCCCACTAGTGACCGAGGCCCAACCCGAACTAGCCCCTTTAATTACCACCCTCTGCCGCCTATTCCTCAGCCAGTTTTCAATCCACCTACCTATTTCCCGACCGAACCCAGCGCGCGCACTTTCGCCATTAGCCGGCGGTGAGGTACCTTATCAAAGGCTTTCTGAAGTCGAGATAAAGTATATCAATCGCCCTACTCTTATCGTACTCACTCACTCAACATGACGTGGAAAAACTCGAGCAAGTTGGTGAGACACGACCTATGCCGTCTAAACCCATGTTGGGAGTCACCAGCAGCTTGTAGGAATCCAAATGGTCAACGATCCTATCAGCTATTATCCCTTCTAATAATTTACCTACAACTGAAGTGAGACTAATGGGACGATAGTTCCCTGGACTTTCGTGATCCCCTTTCTTAAAGATAGGGGTCACGTTGGCTTCCCTCCAGTCACCAGGCACCTGGCCCATCTCCAATGATTTGTTGAAGACTGTAGCCAGGTGGGGAGCCACCTGGTCGCGCACTTCTCGCAACACTCTTGGGAGAAACTGGTCTGGCCCAGGAGCCTTAAACGCGCTGAGTTTGTCTATTCTATCGGCAACGACTGTCGCGGTACATCTAACACTATCCAGGCCAGCACCTTCGTGCCTCACGCCTGGCTCGGGGATGACGCGGGTATCCTCCCTGGTGAACACTCCCGCAAAGTACTCATTAGGGTTCCCCTTGCAGAGGCTTGCCACCCGTAGTTCTTCGTTACGTTTCGCTAGCCTAACCTTCGCCTTCACTTCCCTACACAGTCGGACATACGCTTCAGTGTTCTCGTGGGAACGATTGGCCTTCGCCCTCCTATACACTACTTTCCTATTTCGGATAGCCGAAGCGATGTCACGATTGAACCACTTAGGCTGCGTTGAAGCAGGGGTGACCGGTTTTGAGGGTATGGCAGCAGACTGCAGCACCATAAACTCGTCCCGGAATGCACTCCACACTCCCTCAACATCGCCGCCAACCTCTAACCCCATCTCTCCTACGCTATCCCTGAGGCTAACAAAGTTCGCCCGCTAACAGAGACCCTAAAAAGAGAGAGAGAGAGAGAGAGAGAGAGAGAGGCTAACAGAGACCCTAAAGAGAGAGAGAGAGAGAGAGAAGAGAGAGAGAGAGAGAGAGAGATTTAATTCTACTCAATTAAAACTAAGATTCTTTTTCTTTACAGATCGTCTGGTTTTTACGGAAGAAATAACGCTCTGAAAACTAACGTCTTTTCTTTTGCATTCAGGAAAATAAAATTTAAAAAAAAATGATAACTGGAATAATTTTTTATTTTTCACTTTTCATCTTAAATATTTCATTAATCGAATTAAAAATTTAAGAGTGTTTTATATATATATATATATATATATATATATATATAATTTCAAAGAATCTGGAATGTTTTTTAAAGGTCTCACAGTCACGCTAAGATTTAATCCTGAAATCTGATATTAGCAAAGATAACGTCAAGTAAATTGGATTCTTAATATATAAATGCCTCTTTTATATATTATATATATATATATATATATATATATATATATATATATATAGTTCACTATACGCTATTGGATTAAAACATTTTACTATATTAAAAAAAATATATATATATATATATATATATATATATATATATATATATATATATACACAGGGTGGCGCAAAAATCAGAGTCTTTAAAGGGTTATCAATGCATAATTTATAAATATTTTAACTAAAAAAAAGTATACTTAAAAATAGTGGCGGCCATAGAACGGAAAAGATCAATTCTCTCTGGTTTCTTTGACTTTTGCGCCACACTCTATATATATATATATATATATATATATATATATATAGATATATATATATATATATATATATATATATATATATATATACGCTGTATACGGTAATATTTCTCTAGCGCTGTAACTTTAGTATTGAAGATAATCATTTGTCAACTTTTAACAAATTTCAATAGTATGGAAGTAAATATATAAACAGCTGATTTACGTGTAATATCTGGAATTGGTTCAATCTGACCGGAAACGTTTGAAACAAAACTCTGCCTAAAAGCGCAAGAGAAAAACTTGAATAACAGGAAAGTGCGTCAGAAGAACAAAATCTAATTAACGGGTGGATTAGTGAATTAATGAATGTATGGTGTAATTGCGTGATAGAGAACCTAACCAGAGATTACTCGAAGAAGATAATGAATAAGGGCAAATGCTGCTGAACTCATTCAAAGGATATAGTATATATATATATATATATATATATATATATGTTAACAGAATATTAACACAAAAAAAAGTTGTTTTTATCCGTGTAAGAAATTAACAGGTCACTGGGTAGAGATGAGGAAAAAGACGTTTTGGAAATAAATGGAAAGGAAGGGCAGTCTGCATGATGGGGGGCAGAGGGGGGGGGGGAAGAAGAGTTAAATTCACATATTAACATATAATTAACATATTAATGCTATCATTTTATAGTAAGTGAATAATCAGTTGTACAGGAGATAATATGTGTGAGTGTGTATTTTGGGGTTTGCTTGATCTTCTTCGTAACGGCAAAGGTTATGTGACGATGGGGACTTACGGATTTACGTGGGGTTTAAACCATTCTCAAGGTAGCTACATCATCTGGACGAAGAGGGGGATCACCCATCAAACCACTACTACCCAGACCCAAAGTCGCTTAACCCTTTACTACCCAAAAGGACAAATTTATAACCTTTCAAATACACACATTCATAATTTAATCCTACAAAATATTTGGGCAGTAAAGGGTTAACTTTGCTTGTCGACGGGAAGCAATATTTCAACAATGGCCACAACGAGATGGTAGGCACAACGCGATGGTAGGCACGACGAGGTGGTAGGCATCTGCCAGCAGAGATGGTAGATGCCTTGAATAAGTGAGTATATTAATAGGAAGACATAAAGCTTAAGGCGAATGCAATTAATGTAGTGGATTTTGTACAATACTGTTAACCCTTCGCGATCCAGCAGGTCCATATGGACCCATAATAGTGTATCTTTTCCATCAAATTCTTAACTAAATCGGGCCAGAACGGGTTAATAACCTTTCATATATTAAGATCGTTGAAGAAACAAGTGCGAGAAAAAATGGGTGATTAGAAAACATAAGAAAACACGTAAATGTTGAAGTAATAAAACGACCAAAAAGCATGGTAGAAATTTGAAATGTTATACTGCAAAAACAGAACAGCTAATTGTTTATGCATTACAATGGCATCTAACTTGCATTAAAATGCTACCAATAAACTCTGAATATTTATAACATAATTACTGGGCAAACCCAACATTTTTCCTATTTTTATACAAGCAACTGACGTCAAGTTAGGGTGGAAAACCTGAGTACTGTTCTTTTTCTCTAAACAAAGAGCAATTATAATGCTTTTATAAACTTAAAATAAAAAATTTATTATATATATATATATATAAGTGTACTGATATGTATTGGTGAAGCCTAAATGAAGGGTGGAACCAATACAAGATAATTTCTTCTTCTTAATGTATTGAACAAATGTAAATCTTTAAAGTATATATTTTTTTACAAATAGTATTATTTCATCTGAACTATTTTTTGGTAGTATACAACTACCTTATTTTTTACTTATTTATTTTTCAAAATTAATTTTATAAAGTTTATTTTTTGCATAAAAAAGAAAATTGGCATTTTTTTTAATGTTTCCCACGTTACAAAAATTTTTTTGTACAAATATTTTCTGTTTAAGCCTATTTGAAATTATAATGATTTCCTGGGGCAAATCAACAGGTCCTAGTATGAGCTTAGTATGTAGGCATCAATAGTTGTAAAGCATGGCGCCGCAAATACCTTACGATTGTGCTCAGCATGTGGATGGGTAAGTACAGTATGCATAGCCTGCATTTATACGTCGACGGTTGGTTACATATGTATATATATTTATGTATATATATACATATATATACGTATCCTGCATGACACTTAATCTGCTTTTATATATTTTCTTCGTGGCTTTTTGTCAAAATAATCTTTTTATCTCGGATGAGCGTACAAGACTTACTAGTACATCCAGCTGTTTACCTCTTTCAAATGCATCACGCATATTAAAGAAGGTGAATAGCATATGCAGTAGTGATAGAGTAGTGTACGTAGCGTAACTACAGATGAACTCTGTCTAAATTCTGAGCACTATAAAAATAATAAGTACTTCGTTTTAAGAACTGTTATTATGTACGTTTTTTTAACCTCTGTTTTGGGTACAGTCCAATTTTTATCCTATCGCGTATAGGCTGTTTCTTTATTTTTTATGTAACCCGCAAAATTTGTTTGTAATTTTGTCTTTTCCACTGGCCCCCCCCTCCCCGACCCTTTACATTCAATTAAATATTTTACCCCATTTTTAGTACACACACACACACACACACACACACACACATCTTTCATGATGTAGGAAAGAGAAAATAATGCTGGTTTTTTTTTAAATCACAGTGCCTTAAGTTTTTGCAAGTTTATTATAAACCTCTACATTCACCCTGTTGGTGGCTCTACAAACATTTAATCAATACTCGATTTCAACCCACACTCAGTTCAACATCTCGCACGACACTGTGTTGATGGTTGCTGTAATCTTTTGTTTCAGTGAGTCCAAACTGGTCATCTTTTCGGAATAAACAAGGTCTTTCACATATCCCCAAGGGAACAAATCGAGTGACGTCAATCCAGAGATCTTGGGGGACAAGCGGTTGGTCCTGTCACCTGAGCAATCGATCGGTCACGAAATTTCTCGTTCAGAACAGCCCGCATAAGCTGTTGTCATATTGTAGAGCTCCATTTTGTCGAAAGATTATATCCAATTCTTCTTCAGCTTGAGGGATGACCAAATTTTCAAGCATGTCTGGATATGTTGTACTGGTAACCATTTCCTTTGCGAGGAAGAAAGAACCTATAACCATTATGACCAACACTACACATTCACTTTGGGGCTGTCTCGTACTATTCGATGATAGTAAGTAGATGTTTTAAACCCCAAACTCTACAGTTGTGGCGATTTACCTTCCCGCTTGTGTAAAACGTTCCCTCAATGGTGACAAATGTCTGATTCAGAAAATTCTGGTCTTCATCTAAGTTTTGCAGTACGGAAGCAGCAAACTCCACCGCGCTTCGGCCGATCGTCAGGTTTAATTTTTTGGCAAAGTTGGAGTTTATAATCATGTAGACGAAGGCGTTTGAGCAGAACTTTGTGAACCATTGATTTAGGAATGGTCAGTTCGTAACTATATTGTGGAATCGACATTTTGGGGTTACGCAAAGTCGATCATCTTATGCTTTCGACATTATCTGATGTCGTGGGATACCTGATGATTTCTTTGGTAAGACACTCTCGGTTTCCCTGAACTGTTTATGGCACTTTGTAATTGTTCTATCGGTTGAAGGTTCCTTCCCGTATGCAGTTAACAACAACACGCATTGTGTTGAGAACAGAGAACATTTGTGAAAACCCTGTATATAGTTATAATAATTATAGTTGTCGGCCTAATTATATAGTTAATAATGCAATTTCCTTGTGACTGCCATTTGTGTGTGTATATATATATATATATATATATATATATACACTTTATGTTACTTTATGTGAGTTTGAACGACGGTTCAGGATCGACCTGCAGTCGACCCCTCTGCAGCATCCTGCCTCATTTGCGAGATTTGGTGAAAGAGGGAATTGCTGTTTGATCTCCCTCTGCCCTCGTGACCAGCCACGCATGGCTAGTCAGGGACTTTGCAGAGGAATCTGTCCAGCTGGTTCTTGAAGTTATTCAGATCGGTGTGCTGGAGGTTCCTCACTTCTTTTGGTAAGGCATTAAAAAGCTTTGGGCCTCGTATTCTGAGGGTATTGTATTTTCCATCCTCGTTTTCATGGCCCATTGTCCCACCGCAGCTGGGACAGTACAAAATCTGCCTCTTCTCTCATTCCAGTTTGTATCAGCTCCTCCAGATGATTCTCATTATTTTTCTAGCTGTTGTAATTATAATAGTTTTGCGCTCTCTGAATTCTGCATCCGACGACATTATTACTGAGGTCCCTGACCTGTGAGTTTGGTGTTATCTGTTTGTCTTGTATTGTTTTGTATCCTTTATTTTGTAGCTCCTTCTTATTACCACATCTTAGAAGTTGGAATATATATAATATATACACACACACACACACACACATATATATATATACACACACACACATATATATATATATACAGTATATATATATACACACACATATATAGGGGTTATGTCGTAGGCGACTCGTAGCCAATGTCATAACATCGTTTCTCGTTGATCAGCGAAGTTAAGCAACATTGGGTCTGGGTAGTAGTTGGATGGGAGACCGTCATCCGTGTCCAGATTATGTAGCGACCCGTGGTTCGGATCCCACGTAAAGCTGTAGGTCCCCTCCGTCATATGACCTTAGATGTTGCGAAGGAGGTTAAACAACCCCAATCATTATTATATACAGTATATCATTATATATATATATATAATCAGGCAGTATGTATTCGTTGATAGAATAAATGATAGGATAGTTGCCAGAAATTGCAAATCATCCTATTCGATGATAGGATAGTTGTCAAAACTGGCATTCTGCTGAAGCCAAACGAATGGAACCCATTACGCTAACTCCTGAATTATTATTATTAACTGGCACCATCCACCGGGAGTCGAAACCCCGACCTGAGTGTCTTCACTTCGCTTACATGGAAACGGTGTCAACGGGAGATATGAAATGTACCATAATTATCGTATTTGTACGTCAATTTCTAATGGGTGTACGATGTACGATACTGTTGTAGAATTGTACGATAATTTTCGTATTGCAGTGGCAAACTAGAATGTCGCGTATGGGTAAAAGTATAAATAATAAGTAAAGTCTAAAAACTAAAAATATTTCTCAGAAATCTATGAAAATTAGGAATTAGGGAGTGTTATTGAGCTAATTTAGGGACTTTTCATCTTTAAAGTGGCAACACTAGCCAACTTATGATCAGGAAACCTTATGAGTCATCACTCATCACTCACTTATGAGTCATTTTAATTAATAAAGCTCGTTATGAGGGTCAGTATTTAATTTATTTTCTAAAATAATGCTATGAATAATTATATATATATATATATATGTGTGTGTGCGTGTGTGTACACGATAATTTTGAGTTAAATACGATAATTTTGACTGCCTGGTACGATACTTGGGGCTTAATTAAGGAATTCACGACCCTGGGTGTTACCCACAGTGAGCCAAAGCCACTGGCATACACTACACATACACATAATTACGGGTATAAAGCTACACATACACATAATTATGGGTATTATAAAGGTTTTCTCTTGAAAAATTGTGTTGTCATGCGAAACGCCAGCCAGCGAGAACCAGCGCCATCTATCAACTTTAAAACAAATTAAACGTTTCGTTTTACTTATGCAAAACGTCGCACTGAATAATGAATGACGACGAATTACGTTATTTGAACACGCGTTCTACAAATTTAAAATGGCGACACTTCTTCTAATACTTCGGGGAAATTCAACACAATAAATATTTTACACATACTTCCAATTCCAGTCGCATATAATTATACTTTTATACTTAATTTACATCTGTCTCTGTCTCTGTCTGTCTGTCTTTCTTTCTCTCTCTCTCTCTCTCTCTGTCATTGCCTCTGTCTGTCTCTCTCTCTCTCTCTCTCCCTCTCTCTCTCTCTCTCTCTCATTGCCTCTGTCTGTCTGTCTGTCTTTCTCTTCTTTCTCTCTCTTTCTCTTCTCTGTCATTGTCTCTGTCTGTCTGTCTGTCTGTCTGTCTCTTATTGTCTCTGTCTCTCTGTCTCTCTCTGTCTCTCTCTAGTATATATAAAACACGCAATACACTCAATTATTCATTGTTGAATCGAATTTCATACATAGAAGCGATTTATTTAATTTCTTTCAATTATTTATTTATTTATTTATATTTTAATAATAATAATAATAATAATAATAATAATAATAATATTAATAATAAATTCGTTCGTTTGAAAGATTTTAGGGTTAAATGTAATGTGATTTGCTCGGCTCTGAGTAGTATGAAATTACAAGCCAATACCCAGAACGCCCTTTTCTCTCCGTACCTTGTTCCTAATACATTAAATACAGTGTGTCCATAAACTTTGCCAATGATGATGGTGCATTTTAAGGACACTAATATATATATATATATACTGTAGAGAGAAAGAGAGAGAGAGAGAGTGAGTCACAAGGCGTTACAAGGACAAGAGAAAGCCTCAAAGACCTTTCGGTCCACTCGGGAAAGTTTCTCTTATTAAACTAGTTCATTTTTAAACTATTCTAGCAGTAGCAGAAAACCGGATAGAAATCATAAGGCTCTCTCCTCACCCTTCGCTCCCTCCCCGCCAAAGGTGGGTGCGGAAAAAGGTTGAAGAAAATAACTTGACCCTGGAAAAGTAGCCAAGGAAATTTTACAGGAAAGAGAATATATATATATATATATATATATATATATATATATATATATATATATATATATATATATATATATATATAGAGAGAGAGAGAGAGAGATGTGGGACAGCAATTTCAAAAAGCGGAATAAATAATTAAATAAGAGTTCATTTTCCAGGGAAAAAAAATAATTTTAAAAATAAAAGAAAAATTATTTATAATTTACAGAGAAAGAATGACAGAATCAACATTAAAATTATGTTATGTAATAAAAAAAACACATTAATATACCCTAAAAAAAAGCAAAATTTTATTTTAATTTCACAAAATAAACGGATATATAATATTATATATATATATATTCTTTTTTGGGTGTGTGTTTGTGTGTCTTAACAAAATAATCCAAAACAAGTAAGGTATTTGCATGATTTTACCTACACTTATTTAGCAGAGTAGGTGGGCTCCAATCAATGAAGGAACCAATTAATTATTACGGGCAGTGTAAATCAAAGGTGAAAGACGCAGCTCCACATCTAATTTTAGGGACATGCCATGACCACAGTCATCACTGATGACTGATCACTGATCACTGATAATGCCATAAGATGAATAAACAGGAAAAGTGGCACTTATCAGTTAAAATTAATCTTCGCCTTTTCAGCTCTTTGCAAAATCGTTGATGACTCTCGTGACATTGCCTATGGTCGCGATGGCACTGACAACTTTCGGGGTTATTTTCTGGAGGATGTAAAAGGGGCGGAATTTCTCTAATTATTATTTTTTTAACATTTTTAAATTTTTTTAGTTTCCCATGAAGCGAAAGTCGCATGCTTATATATGTCTTAGGTGCACTATGCAGTATATATGTTACAGAGAATCTGTGTAACTAGGGATTTCATGAAATCCTTACAATGTTCAGGGATTTCATGAAATCCTTACAATGTTCAGGGATTTCATGAAATCCTTACAATGTCCAGGGATTTCATGTAAGGTTAAAGCGTGATATTTTCGTTAAACCTACGGGAAAATTATTGAATGCCTAGTTAACTGAATGCTCGGTTTGGTTAATTGAATGCCCGGTTAGGTCAACTGTACGCCCTTGACGATTGGTTAGGTTAAGTCGTGATATTTTCGTTAAAACTAACGAAAATATCACGACTTAAACTTACATGAAATCCCTGAACATTTTAGAGATTTCATGCAATCCCTAGTTACACAGATTCCCTGTACACACACATATATATATATATACAGGGTGAGTAAAAAGTCTGGAAACATAGGAACTATGCTTTTAAATGCAAATATATATGAATATTTGCATTGAAAAGAATAGTTCCTATGTTTCCAGACTTTTTACCCACCCTGTATATATATATATATATATATATATATATATATATATATATATATATATATATATATATATATATGGGATTGAACTCAGAATGGTCCCCTGAGGTTTTTTCATGATACACAGACCGTGCATGGAGCAAGGAACTCTTCTGGGAAAATTAAATCCACTATAGTCTGAATAAGTAATGGTAAATGACAAACACTATAGTTTTTTCTTTTTCATGATGTTAGCCCGACGTGGGCAACGGGTCACTCGCAAAGAGGCCCCAAAAATATGGCTTCCCTTACCAGCTATCTGCAAAGCAGATAGGATCCAGCTTTGGGACAGGATCTAGGGTTCTAAGGTATCTAGGGTAGATCCTGTCCCAAAGAGTTTCTTGTTCCATGCACGGTCTGTGTGTATCATATATATATATATACATAACACACACACACACACACACACACACACATATATATATATATATATATATATATATATATATATATATATATACCGTATATACCCGAGTATAGGTCGATCTCGTGTATAGGTCGACCCTTGATTTTTGGCCAAGAAATCATTAATTTATCATATGCCTCGTGTATAGGTCGACCCCAGTTATTGAGGGTAGTGGAACAACAAATTAGGGTAATAAAGCACCATATTACCATATGTCTTTTGTTTCAAATTTAATGAACAAAAATTGATGTATCTTTCTATAAATAAACTTTAAAAAATGTATTCATTTTGCTTTATATCATCCTGTGCTACCATTCTGTAATTTTAATAATTGGTACATATTTTATGTTTTCATTGTTTACTAGTACTAATTGGTAAATATTTTTCATGTTTGAAGCTAACAGTAGCTCCTAGCCCTCCCCATCGCGCACGGATTTTCAACCCATTGAAAATGTTACCCTTATATAGGTGGACCCCCTAATTTTTGCCTAAGAATTCAGTCTTATAAACTCGCCCTATACACGAGTGTGTATATATATATAATATATATATTATATATATATATATATATATATATAGTAGAGAGAGAGGTATTCCATGGAAACCGTAATCGAATAATGAATAGGAACAGTCCAGTGTTGCCATATCATCTTTATTGAGCGAAACGTTTTGAAAACCTTTCGTTTTCATGCTCAGTGACACCTCCAGTAGATATATTAAAATGTTACTTAGTTTTTTTTTACAGTTATTCAGGAGATAGAACATAATTAGAAGTACAAGTACAACCATAAAACAATAAAACTTACTAAAAACAAAGTAGCTTAATAGAAGAATCATCACAGTTGATGCTACCATGAAACTCGGTGGTTGGACGATTGACCTCCGTCTTTTAAACCAATATTTTACGAGCGTTACGTGATGATACATTTTGGATCTTTCGATCTCAAGACCATGTAATGTAATTTTCTCCGTTACTCGAACTCCAAACATCTTTGTATCGAAGTTACACGTGATTTAGAAGTAAATAATAGCATTTCCTTTTTTTAGATATTTTTATCACTAAACGGGACAGGAAATTTATCACATTCGTTTATGGTAAACCAACATTTACAGGACTCGATACAAAATTCTCGCCAACACGTTCCATTGAGGTTTACAACAAATCATATTTATATTCTCACTTTTGGGTGTATAATCTTTGTTTGAATTACTCCTCATTGTACTCCGAGCTGCAATTTTTGCGTGGGTTTTTTTTTTAACAGAATTAACATCCAAAAAACTTACTTAATTAACTCGTCCATTGGACATACCTTAAATAAACTGATTGTATTTCAAATGAAGAAAAGTACCATAGAAAAGCACGTTATTTATTTTTTATTACCATACGTAGGATACAGTTCAATCAGTGCCCAAAATAGGGTACTTAAAATTACTAAACGATTATTTCCACAGCTAAACTTGTGAATTATATTTAAGCGTAGTTTGACCTTCGGAAGCTTTGGCAAATTTAAGGATAAAATACCTAAAGATTTACAATCCTCTATCGTCTATTTCTCTAAATGTGACCACTGTATGGGGGTTATATGAAAGTCGCCACATGAAAACAAGAATCCACGAACACTTAGGTATTTCTGTCCGAACCAACCAACTTTACCATACCTTCTTATTCCATCATTTGGACTCATATTTATACAACCAACCACCCAATATCCTGCACATCTCTCAGAATTCTAACTAGTTCTCAGTCAAAACTGAATGCAGACATTCTTAACCCTTTAACGCCGGAATTGTTTGTCGGGTTAAATTATGAATGCGTGTATTTGAAAGGTTACCAATATGTATCGGTCGTCCTTTTAGGACTAATTTATAAACTGAAATCGTCTCTCAACTGTCATAATTCTTCTATTAAGCTACTTTGTTTTTAGTAAATTTTAGTGTTTTGTACCTTTAATTATGTTATATCTCCTAAATAACTAATAAAACTAAGTAATTTTAAAATATATTTAAGTACCACTGAGGATAAAAACAAGGTTTACGAAACATTTGGTTCAATAAAGATGATTGTAGTGACAGTGGTGTTCCTTTTCATTTTATATATATATATATATACACACACACACACTCGTGTATATATATTTATTGTAGCATCACTAAGTTAGCCTTTAGAGGGTAAAGGGGAAGGGTGTTGTAACTATATACAAAAAAAAAACATTTTTTATTTATACGTCAATTTTATTTTCACATTTAACCCTCGCAATATCTTATTTAGAAAGATAAAAAAGGAAGTTAAGTCGGTCTAAACCGACTCTAATTAATGGAATTTACATTAAACCAACACTAATGAAACAGAACACATCATAATCAACACAAATCTCAACGAAAACCTATTTGAAAATGAGGCGTGGTTGCCAACTGTAAATTTTAAAATAAATTATTGTACTCTCTGGGCATACCAACTGGGATTTTTTAAAACTAATTTCTCTCTCTCTCTCTCTCTCTCTCTCTCTCTCTCTCTCTCTCTCTCTCTCTCTCTCTCTTTCGAGGTACTTAATATAAAACAAATTTCTAATTAATAATATTACAAAGGTGTTTATGCAGCAAGCAATATATTGAGTCGTTCATACTTTGTGGGGTTGTGCCACCACAAGAATAGAGAAAATCTCTTTCCAGCGAGGAATATCAGTGGGAGGTCCCTGTGTCTATCCCCGTGTACTTGTTTGTCCCTTATGGGGAATGAAAGTGTTTCGTGGATATTCTCCTGTTGTTGCTACGGCGAAATTCAAGTGTCTCCCACTTAGAGGTGTTTATGAGGCAAGTGATCAAAAAATGAGTTGCTCGATGACTGATCATGCTATGTGGGACACAATGCAACCAGAGACTCTAAGTGTAAGATTAAGTGTTTAAACAAACTCCTGCCATCCTACGTGGTTAGGTTATAATACTGTTTTCAAAATACTTATTTATTTCATTCTTAAATTATGTTATATGCGGGAACAGTCTTAAACTCTGAGTGTATTCACAACTTTGTTCAGACTATTTTTAAACATATTTATACTTTGGCTTGAAACAACCTCCGAGGGAAGTTGGTTCCAGATATTAATTATTTTACAGAAGAAATTACTGCAGATGGAAGTACTAAATGTTTTTAGTTCCAATTTAAAGTCATTATTTCTTGTCGGATTGCCATTAAATGAGAATAATTTCCTGTAGTCTACCATCTTTATTCCATTGAGCATTCAAAAATTTGCAAAAAATGCAAAACTTAAACTGACCGGGCAATCTCCTGGTCTCTAAAGTAAACAGATATAAGCATTCTAATCTACGTTGATAGTCTTCAAGTTTCATTGAAGGGATCAATTTTGTGATCCTTGCTTGTACCCTTTCCAACATTTCTATATCCTTCCTAAGTGACGGAGACCAAAACTGTACACAATACTCCTAAATCTTTCTGTAGATCAGTCTTAGTCAAGTTCCTCCCGAAGAGAGAGTAATCGGTCTTCGGATTTTTGTAACCTATGTACAGCAATCCCTCGCCAATCGCGGGGGTTACATTCCTGAAAACCCCCCCGTGGTTGGCAAAACCGCAGTTGGTAAAACTAAAGGCTTATGGGGAATAGGGGGATAGATTCCACGGCCGTGGTTGACATTCACTTTTTTCCTTAATTACACATCCTATTCACTCAGTAAACATGAGAAATATGTACCTGTACGAACAAAACAACATATATATATATATATTAACATTAACATGAACATTAACGAACAAAACAACATTAAATATTAATAGTGAATAACTACTTTAATTTACCTTTAATAATGATGGGATGACCTTCACCTCACTATCAACTTCAACTCGACGCTTAGAGGCCATAATTACACTTATAAATGCAAATATAAACGAACTAATAAATGATTGCTACGGTGCGGAACACGAAAAACGGTGATTAAGCAAAACTGTAGACCGCGGTAGCCAAAACGGTATACAGAAAATTTTGCGTGGATACTCGAAACCGCGGTTGCAAAACCCGCGGTTGGCAAGGGATTGCTGTACATTACTTTAAATTTGTTGAAGTTGAATGGCATCTGCCAAGTACCAGACCATTCGCCCAACCTATCAAGATCATTTGGAAGCGTTCTTACTCCCTCCTCATTCCCTACACAATTTCCTAATTTGGTATCGCCTGCAAATTTAGAAATTGTACTTAGAAACCCAACGTCTATATCGTTTATGTAGATGACGATAAAGGACCCAGAATAGATCCCTGTGGAACCCCATTGATGACGGAGACCCACTCCGAAGTCACTCCATTTATCACCACTCTCTGCTTTCTATCTCTTAACCAATCTTCAATCCAGTTGGAAACGAGCTGGTAATTCCTAGTCTTCTAACTTTAGCCATCAATCTCGCTTGAAGGATTCTGTCAAAGGCTTTTTGAAAGTCGAGGTACACTTTATCTATTGCTCTAGTTATAAAGTATAAATATTACGGAAAAATTCTGACACGTTTGTTAGACAAGATCTATACCGCAATTTTGACACGTTTGTCAGACAAGATCTATACCGCAATTATGACACGTTTGTTAGACAAGATCTATACCGCAATTATGACACATTTGTTAGACAAGATCTATACCGCAATTATGACACGTTTGTTAGGCAAGATCTATACCGCCTGAATCCATGTTAGAAAAACTTAAATTGTTTGATTCGAGGTGATACAGAATACATTCCGTAATAATGGAATCCAACAGCTTGCCAACAATTGACATTAAACTGATCGGGCGGTAATTACAATAAAATTTGCCTTTCTTCCATTTTAAAGATGGGTGTTACATTTGCTAACATCCACAGAGAGAGAGAGAGAGGGACAAAAGAGAGAGAGAGAGAGAGAGAGAGAGAGAGTTACAAGGAGTTACAAGGAAAAGAAGTACCTCAAAAGGCCTTGCGGCCCATACCGAGGAGGTACCAATGGCAACGGGTGCCAGGGAAAATGTTGTCTTTCAAACTATGCTAGCAGTAGTAGAAAACTGGATAGAAAAGTAGAAGGCTCTCTCCCCACCCTCCTCCCTCCCTGCCAGAGGCAGGTACGGAAAAGGTTGAAGAAAATACCTTGACCCTGGAAAAGTAGCCAAGGAAATTTACAGGAAAGTGGAGAATATATAAATAGCTCTATATTTAGCTTGCTCACAGAGACACCGAGCAAGCGAACTCCTGCAGAGTTTTCTGAGGTTTTAATCTTAAACTATGAGTGTGTTCTGTACTTTGTCTAGCCTATTTTTAAACAGATTTACACTTTGACTGGAAACATCCTCTGAGGGAAGTTGGTTCCAGATATCAACTATTTTACAGGAAAAGAAATTTCCGCAGACTGAGGTCCTAAATGTCTTTACACACTCAAATAGTGTGCAAGATTTCGTCTAACCTTTTCTTGAACTGCCACAGAGGAACTGTTCACAACTTCCGAAGGTAACCTGTTCCATGTGTCACAGATCTTATACGTAACGTAATTCCCACACACCTAGTCCTAAACCGTTTCAAATCCAACTTCCAACCATTGTTGCGAGTTGGGTTATCATTTAAACTAAACATACTTCTAAAATCGACATCGTTGAACCCTCGTAAGAGCTTGAAAACCTCGATCAGTTGACCGCGCAGCCTCCGAGTTTCAAGCGAAAACAAGAGAGAGAGTTACAAGGAGTTACAAGGAAAAGAAGTACCTCAAAAGGCCTTGCGGCCCATACCGAGGAGGTACCAATGGCAACGGGTGCCAGGGAAAATTTTGTCTTTCAACTATGCTAGCAGTAGTAGAAAACTGGATAGAAAAGTATATAAATAGCTCTATTTTACCTTGCTCACAGAGACACCGTGCAAGCGAACTCCTGCAGAGTTTCTTATGTTTTAATCTTAAACTATCAACGTGTTAAAGTAATTCCCACATATACTAGTCCTAAATCGTTTCAAATCCAACTTCTAACCATTGTTGCGAGTTGGGTTATCATTTGAACTAAACATGCTTCTAAAATCGACATCTTTGAACCCGCGTCACGTAAGCGTCGATTGTAGCCCATATGCCTAACGAAAGGGATTAACTTTGTGGCATTTTTCGCCAGTTTCCAATCCACCTACCTACTTCCCCACCAATACCCAGCGCGCGCACTTCGGCCATTAGCCGGCGGTGAGGTACCTTATCAAAGGCCTTCTAATCAATCGCCCTACTCTTATCATACTCACTCAACATGACGTAGAAAAACTCGAGCATGATGGTGAGACACGACCTATGCCATCTAAACCCATGTTGGAGTCCCAAGTAGCTTGTAAGAATCCAAATGGTCAACAATCCTACTCGCTATTTTCCCCTCTAAATATTTACCTACAACTGAAGTTAAATGGTGTTATTTATAGAGGTTCCAAGCCTCTCTTCCCACGCATGAGATAGCAGTAGCGTCCTAATAGTAACAGTAGAGAAAAAGACAATACTAAAAGTTTTTTTTTTTCTGCAGTCAGAGGAGAACATCCATAACCTAAGCTAAAAGGACAGAGTGGGATGGGAAGGGGTCCTAGTAACCCACGGGACAGGTTTGTACAACAGACTTCACCCGCCCTCCCAAAAGAGAGAGAACCTAAAGGAATTGGCAGCCAATTTCTCTAGAATCCCACGACTCGGGACCGGAGGGCTGTCACACCCCAAGTATAAAGTTTACTACACCCAGAAGGAACGTGCATAACCTTTATACCCCCTGCGGAGGGGGAGAGGAGAGAGAGAGAGAGAGAGAGAGACAAAAAAAAGAGAGAGAAACAAGAGAGAGAGAAACAAGAGAGAGAGAGAGAGAGAGAGAGAGAGAGGAGAGAGAGAGAGAGAGAGAGAGAGAGAGAGAAACAAAAAGAGAGAGAGAGAGAGAGAAAAGAGAGAGAGACAAAAGAGAGAGAGACAAGAGAGAGAGAGAGAGAGAGAGAGAGAGGAGAGAGAGAGAGAGACGTAAAGGAAGAATGAAACAACTTTTAATTGAAGAAAGCTACGATTAAAGTTTTGAAAGTGTTATTAAAAAAGTCCAAGACTATTAATGTTGAAGCAGCAATTAAATCTCTTCATCATAAACATTTAATGAAGAGAAAGAAGTATATAATACGTCTCATTAAAAGCCAGAAATGTTTAACATCGATGTTGTTGTTGTTGTTGTTGTTGTTGTTGTTGTTGTTGAGTAATACATAAAATGAAATAGTCTCGTGAAGTTCATTTCTCCATTGATGTTTCATTACGTAACATAATTGCGGATTTAAATAATTAGATATTTTTTTTTTTTTTTTTTTTACCTTTTAACTTAAAATTAGTTAAAAACTTATTGCTAAAACCGTTTCAGTATAATTAACTTCAGGCGGCACTGGCACTAAAAAATTGGCACTATCAATAACCTAAAAACAAACCCCCTTTTATTAATTTCGGAAAGGTCACTTGTTCTCTGTTTATGGATGCTCGTTTGCGTGTCCTCTCCTGATATATATATATATATATATATATATTATATATATATATCTATATATATCCCCTAATACATGAAAAGCGACTTACATATCACAAAAAACTGTTAAAAACACACAAAAAAGTAAACAGTGAACTCAGTTTTAACAAAAAAAAGGCTGCAATTTAATTACCCAAACGAAAATTGAAGTTATATCGATGAACTTCCTAACACTTACGAATAAAAAGCTAAAAATGACAGCTTAAAAGTTAAAGTTGGGAGTATTGTATCTGCACAAACGCGCTAAAGTTGGACAGAGCGACTGAGAACACCCCAAATAAATAGAATCAAAATGGCTACTTTTTCATCATTGTTTAAAGTTCTTTAAAACAGATTAAATCAAAAGAGTCATACATGTTTTTAGCTGAACTTCGGTTTTAAACGCACAAAGTTATACTATAACTTAAGGATTAAAGGAATTGTTTATTTTTCACTTTGTCAATAAAGGAAAATAAATGCAAAATTGGCCCCCCCCCCCCCCCCCCCCCGAAAAAAAGTGTTGCTTTCATATATGAGTTTTGACAACGTATAGTATTTTGCATTTGTTTTAATCTAACTTAAAGCAACTTTATCATCTAACCCAGGGCTTCTCAAACTTTTTTCATTTGCGACCCTTCACTCAATGTCATAAAAGCAATAGGTACTAACACTGTATATTTATGAAAAAAATAATATTTCAAATGTTTCTGCGACTCCCAATAATATTTACGCGACCCCCTCTAGTTTGAGAAGCGTGGATCTAACCTATAGCGTAACCTAACTGGGCAAAAGATAAGCTGTTTTTACGAATGAAGCTTCTGGGGGTAAATAGGGTTTGAAAATTTGACTTTTCTCTCTGTTAAGTGTTGAGAGTTTATCTTTAAGGTTTGGTGACTAAGCGAAGGAACGTCGGGACTTATTTGCTTTAATGAATAGCAAATTTGTACCATTTCATTTTCCAATTATGTTTTCTTATAAATAATTGCACCTGTTTTCAGTTCTCTACTTACTATTTTACAGGTGGTCTTTCTTATTCAATAAAGAGAACAAAGACTTCCCTCACCCTTCTAGAAATACGTAGAAATATTATCTTCTATTGTCTTAAATCACCCCAAAACGAAGTTTTACAGACCATTTGAGGTCATTAGAATAGCACAGGCGTATCCCCCGGTTTCCTGATATCCCGTTTTCGCGCAGTAACCAATCAGCACGCTGTATTCCGTAGGTTTTTTATTTTGAGTGAATGTCCACCTTTACAATGAAACTCTATAAAGGATCAGAGACTAGTTGAAACAGTTTTCTCAAATTTGCCATGAATGCCTCATACAGGATAGTTGTTATGGTTTAAAAATCTCCTTTTAATATTTTCTTTTTAGGACGGGGAGGAGGTCAATGCTATTAAAAAATTTATTGCTTTAATTTTTTTCATACTCATATTTCCATAATACAAATGGACAACAGAACGTGTCTTCCTGCATGAACTTTTGGAAGATTGCAAAGGGCAAAGAAACGTTTGTTGCACCAGTAAATTGATCCAATCTGGAGTTTTGGATACTCATCGATCACAGGAGTAAATTTTAAAAAAAAAATTTAAGAAATTTTTAAAAAAATTTTAAGAAAATTTTAAGAAAACCTTGACTGTTTTTGTTTTTAAATTTTATTACCATCACAAAAAAAAAAATATCAAAAGCAAAAAAAACAATATTAACCAATAAGTAATTTTTATATTCTTATAGAGTTTGTTTCGAACTGTAGTCAAATTTCCTTTACTGTTAATAGAGAAATGAAAAAAGGAAGAGAAGAGTTGGTTGTTCGATACTTAAATGTTGGCTCACGACAACTCAAATACAAAACCCATTAAATTTGGAATAATGAGAAACGAAAGAATTTGTCTACATTCCTTCTCAGACGTATCGTTTGGATGTTTTGATGCTGTGAAAACTCTGTATAGGATGGGCATGAAATTTAAATATAACAAGCGTGTCATATCTGTATAGTGGGTGTACTAAATGGGTGTAAAAATAATATGCTGTTCAACCATCACGTTCTTGGTATACTCTAAATTATTATCTACAGAACTACAGAAGCTAAGGCTAACAAAGACCCTAAGATCCACTCTAAGGTTAGCCCGAGAGAAAGGAAAGAGTAGGGGGTTAAGAGAAGAGAATAAGGGGTTAAGTAAGGAGGAACACCTATCACTCGTGGGTTAACATTCATTCAGAAAAAGAGAAAAAAGACTCACCATCATCATCCGCCAGCCACTGCCGACAAGTCAGAAAAATAGTCAGAGAGAATAGGAGAGGGGTGAAAGATGAAAAGAAGTAAAATAAGAACGCTTACAACCATGCAAACACAGTCTTAACTCACTGTCATACCATGCAAACTACAAACAAACTACGTAGATTTTTAGCTGAAGGTGAACCAAGAGATGTTGGAATCATATCACTACAGCAGGTTTTACTCACGTATAATACTCATTAAGGAAAATAAATTACGTTCTTCAAAGAAGACTTCTAATGAAGTTTTTTGTATCTGATCTGTTCACTCGTGGCATCTTGGAGAAAGCGAAAACTGTTTCATATTTGGGCAAGTGTCGAAACAATTTAATAAAAAAGAAGTATTTGCAGGTATTCCCCTCATCAAAAGGTGACCCCTGACCCCCAATTAATTGGGCCGACGAAAGCCATAGTGATCTATTTGTTAGAATATTAAAAATTCCAGTTTTCTCGAAAGTTTTGTAACGGGTTCACTGAGCGAGAATTTATGCCTGAAGCGTTACTGAGGCGTAACTACTCATCCACACGCGTTACAAAGTGATCTATGTATGTAGATTACTTGCCGAACAAACAAGAATTTATTTTCACTGACGTTATTTATTTCTCTAACTAACGAAATAAAGGGTCTTTGATACTGTACTCGTAGAACGGAGGTACGCAAACTATCTAGTACAGGGTGTTTATAAAGTCTCTATCTATTTCAGTGAAAAGTAGCAAAAAGGGTAAAATTCAATAACAATATAATAGAAGGCATACATTTAATGAATACTTAAGCATATGATTCTACATGAGCACCATCAGTATCTCTACAGAGTTCGAATCTGTCAGCAGCATTGCGGAACACATTTTGGAGCATGACAGGGGTTATTTTTGTAACTGCTGTTACGATACGAGCACGTAAATCTTGCAGATCTGTAACCCTCGTTTGATAGACGTTTGATTTGATAAAGCCCCATGCAAAGAAATCCAAGGGCGTTAGGTCAGGAGATCGAGTCGCCCAGGGCTTGTTGCCTCCACTTCCGATCCACCTATTTGGAAATCGTTAATTTAGGTACTCCCGAACAATGTTTGCGTAATGACAAAGTGCCCCATCTTGTTGAAAGACGACGGTGTTTAAAATGCCATCTGAATGAAGCTGGGACATTTACGTACTCGTGCTCGTATCGTCACAGCTGTTACAAAAATAATCCCTGTCATGCTCCAAAATGTGTTCCGCAATGCTGCTGACAGATTCGAACTCTGTAGAGATACTGATGGTGCTCATGTAGAATCATATGCTTAAGTATTCATTAAATGTATGCCTTCTATTATATTGTTATTGAATTTTACCCTTCTTGTTTTTCACTGAAACAGTAGATAGGGACTTTATAAACACCCTGTATATAAAATAGATGTTTGGTAAGTCGTGCATGATACCAGACATAATACCATTTACTTGAAAGTATATATAGATTCTCGGATAATATATAATCTGTCTGGATTTTAGTCGGCAACAACAACCCTTATTCATGATCGCTTAAAGAAATTCGTATAACACCCGTGAGTAACATGACCATTTGGAGTATATGTAATACGCTCTCAAAATTGGTGTTTACATTTCAAGCACGTCTTTAAGTATACTATTTTCCTCGTCCGTGTTTTTTTCGCGCGTCAAAGATCTTCTCTGTGTACATACGTTTAAATTCAAGGTGTGTGTGTGAGAGAAAAACTTTTACTTTTCAATGCGTTTTTAGAGTTTATTGCTGGATGTATTTGGAGAAAACAATGCCAGTATCTTTAAAAAAAAAGAAAAAGAAAAAAATGAAAGAAATGAGTAGGTTCAGAGAAAATAATGTGCAATTAATTTTTGGGAAGACAGACAGTATAATTAAACCTATCACGAAATCTACTTCGCTTAGCTGCTGCTGCTGCTGCTGCTGTTGCTGCTGTTGCTGCTGCTGTTGTTGTTCGTTTTCCACATCGAATGAGATAGGGTCCAGAACCTCTACCTGCGATACTTTTAAAAGTAGACAAATTAATGTGGCAGATTCGTGGAAAATGAAATGAGGGAGATTGCGTGTTTAACTTGTGTTAATAAATAATTTATATGATAACTAAAATTTTTGTTAGTTATATTATTTATATTTATATATAAAAAAAAAATTGTGTGTAATATAAAAGGTCTTTTGATGCCACTTTCATTCACATCCGAAAGTAGGAATACTCAAAGTCGAAATTCCGGATTTGGGAAAAATTCCTGAATTTGCAAATGGGTATAAAAAAAAAATAAAGGGGCTGTAAAAGGCTGTGACACAGTTGTAGGCACAAGAGGTATTTTCTTTGAGAAATCTAACTTAAAATGGGAACTACTACTGTTGAAATGAGAGTGGATCGATATGAAAATTTCCTTCTTCAGAATTTCCACTCCCAAATTTCTCAGTCTTGTACAAAAACTGAAATGGAAATGGCTGAGATTAGGAACAGACCCACTGTACATATTTGAAATACAGTTCAAATTAAATAACTTGTCATCATTATGATTTAACAGTTATGAGCTTACATTATAAATTGATGTCATTATCGAACTTCTCGCCCTCTTTCCACTCCTGAATCCTCTGCTATTCGGCATCATTCAGAGACCCATGACCACCCGTGCCCCCAGGACTCCTTTGCGATTTTGTCGTCTGCTCCTAATTCACTTGATCTTATCAAGAAATTAAATCCTGAACTAAACGATAGCCTTTCCTCGATAAAATTACATACTTCCTAACCAACCAACACCTTTTAAACGCAACCAACGCACTAACTTAAGTTTTTTCCTTTCTCTCCACTTGTTATTTGTAACTTTTACCATCCAGGTTAGTCCTTTTTAAATTTTAAACTTAACATTTTTAAACTTTTAATTTTTGAAATTTTAGTTTGTTTTAATTTTACTTTTATTTTGTTTTATAATCCAGATAGTTTTTTAACAACTTTTTAACTTTTTTTGTGTTAGATTTTTTATCGTACAGTTTGACATTTGTATTTACTTTAGTTTTATGATTATTTTTAGATGCTTCTATTTAGTCACTGAAGATGGCCTTTGAGTGGACCGAAACGTTTGGCCAATAAATGTTGAGAGTCGTATCTCTTGTTTTCATATTCCTATTGAGGATAAGGTTCCCGAAGAACATTTCTATCGTAACTATATATATATATTAATATATACATATATATACTGGGTGATCCAGATAAATGGGACCCATAAAAAAAAGCCAAATATTCTTAATATTTAATTCCTTTCATAAAAACTATATATCATTCGAAAGAGTAGAGTTACAAGTTTATTATGAAATATTTATTTTTTTAAAATGACTCCTTTCAAATGTGCTCCATTAGTTGCCAAGCATTCCAGTGTTCTCGCTTGTAAGTTCTGCATCACTTTTGCAAGAGTGTGCGGTGGTATGGCCTGTATCTCATTTGTGATGGCGGCCTTCAATTCTTGCAAGGTCGTTGGGTTATTTCTGTAGACCCTACTCTTTAAATATCCCCAGAGATAATAATCTAAGGGAGAAAAATCCGGAGACCTTGCGGGCCATTCAACGTCTCCAAATCTTGAGATTAACTCGCCTGGAAACGTTTGACGCAAAACTGCCATGCAGTTCCTCGTGGTACGGCAGGTAGCTCCGTCTTGTTGGAACCAGTGGTTTTCTAGACAAAGATCTCTTAATTTAGGAAATGGAAATCGGTCAACATTTTTTCGTAGCGATCACCATTTACAGTGACCGTGTTTCCGGTGGAATCCTCGAAAAAGTACGGCCCTATGATCTGAGATGCAGTAAGACCACACCAAACAATTACACGCTGACTATGCAACGGGACTTCGGTAATATTCAATGGATTTTCTGTTGCCCAGAAACGACAATTTTGTTTGCTTACAGTTCCATTCAAGTGAAAATGGGCTTCGTCTGACATAATCAAAGTTGCTAGAAAATTGGTGGTGTCATTTACCTTCTGTTGGATCCATTGACAGAATTGTCGTCTTCGTGCGAAATCTCCATCGTTTAGTTGTTGCACTGTTTGAATTTTATATGGAAAGAGCATTAAATTTTGCTTGAATATACGGTGTGTTGTTGTTCCATATCCAACTCCTAACAGCTGAGAAGCACGTCTGATGCTTATG
>JAJOZX010001633.1:137500-200000 GCA_023014485.1 Bathynomus jamesi
TTACCGGCGTACGTAATCGTTTAGCTCCTGATGCTGCTGAACGACTAACCTTTTTACACGATAATCTACTTGCCTTAAATTTCAGTTATTAGGTTTTGTTTTTGAGAGAATTATTATTACTGCACGTTCATTTTTTTTGTAAGGTTATTACTTATTTGTATCACTATACAAAGTTGGATTTGTTTATAATTATTCTTTGAAATAAAAAATGTAAGTTCCATTTCCCAAATCACGTTATTTATCCTAATTATCAAATATTCGGTTAATTATCAAATATTCGGTATTCGATTAAAAACATACAAAAACCATTCGGCCGAATACCGAGTACCGAATATCCTTAATTTTTACCGAATATCGAATATTCGGTACATCCCTAGTATATATATTATTTGATTTTACTTGTTGTCTTCGAACGCCAGCTCATGATCGACCTGTGGTCGACTCCTCACCAGCATTCCGCCTCATTAGTGGGATCTGGCGGAGGAGAGAATTGGTTTCTACTCCTCTCCTCTTACCCTCGTAGCCAGCTACACAAGAACCTGTCCAGCTGGTTCTTGAAATTATTGATTCTTTTATGTAGAAGGGAGTGGGCAAAGGCGAATGCCCACAACCAAGAGAGCCAAATTCAAGATCCAAGGTTTTCGAGATGCCTGTGCATGACTGGAGGTCATAGATAGGAGTAAAGATGGATTGAGAAGGATTGTTCCATGAAGGAATGAGAATACCAATTAACCTTTGCCTTAAAGAGTTCAACAGAAAAGGAATGAGAATGTATTGAAAATCTGGTACTGTGTGCTCTCCTTAAAGGAGGAGGCATGGCATGCATTTAGAAAATTCAGAAGAGCAATGTCCGTTATAATAGCGATAGTAGAGATAGAGAGAGAGAGAGAGAAAGAGAGAGAGAGAGATTGAAGATAGTCAGTAAGAAGCGGGGAATTGATGAGACGAAAAGCCTTTGATTCCACCCAGTCAAGTAGAGCTGTGTGGGTTGAGCCACCCCACACATAAGAATTATACTCCATACGGGAGCGAACAAGACCCCTGTACAGAGACAGCAACTGAGTAGGGGAGTTTTGGTGTGTTGGTGTGTTGGAGATTCCTCGGTTCTTTCGGCAGCAAGTTAATTAGTTTTGGGCCTCGTATTCTGATGGTATTTTCCATTTGCGTTTTCATGGCCCCCCCTGTCCCGCCATCACAGTTGGGACAGTAAAGAAGCTGCCTTTTATCTCATTACAGTGTGTTTCTATTTAATTCCTCGAGTCTGGAACACATACTGTACTTCGAGTATTTTTCACGTGTACTGCTCACTAGTGATGCACCGGAGGCAGATTTTGGCCGGAGGCCGGAGGGCCGGAACCTCCTGCTTAATGTTTTTTTCTCCAGCCGGAGGTTCCAGCCAATTGATTTATTTCAGTATTTATGTGTGTGTGTGTGGGGGGGGGGCCCATCGTCTCATTTATTTAGGGTTTATATATTATAGTCCTGCTATTTTAAATTATTAAGTCTTTAATAACTTAAACTTTATAAAAGTCGACTTTCTATGCTTTGTGTGTGCTAATTTCTCTAAAAATTCCCATTGAACAGAATATCCTCAGGTTATGAAACTTATGATGTCTTGCTGAATGCTGAGTAAAGTAGCTTATATCAAATCAATTATTAATACAATCACTGATCACTCATAAAATAAATTATTATTACAGTCACTGAGAACTGAAATATTAATAAATAAATTATTATTACAGTCATCTGAGCACTGAAATATTCGGATAGGTGCAGAAATGAGGTTTTATAGTTTTATAGAATTAAAACTAAAAGTTGTCAGAATTGAGTTTGGTGTACTTGGCACCTCTGGCCAGACGCCGGAGTTTAGTGAGACCTCCGGCGGGGAGCAGGAGGTTTTCTAAAATGGCCGGAACTCCTGCTCGGTCGGAGCTGGAGCTCCGGTGCATCACTACTGCTCACGTCTTCTTTCCAGGGAGAAGCGTTTTAGGGATTGTAGTCGGGACCAGGTAGTCTTCATCTTTCGTTTCTATTTTGATATTTGATATTTTTCTATTTAATATTTCTTTACATACCTTCGTGTCATCCGCAAAACTCGATAAGACACTGACATTAATATCTGCATTCTGCATCAATGTCTGCAATCATTATAATAAACAGCGTCTGAGCTAAAACTGCAGCACCTTGTGGGACAGAGCTGACGACTTCTAAGACTTCAGATTTGATTCCATGGACTACAACTCTTTGCGTTCTTTGAGTCAGAAAAATAAATATCCATCGTTCCAACTATCCAGTAATTGCTGTGTTATTAAGTTTGTTTGCTATAATTCCATGGTCACATTTATCGAAGGCTTTAACAAAATCGGTATATATTACATCAATATTTTGACCTCAACACGATGTTTCTAGTACAGTGTGTATATATATATATATATATATATATATATATATATATATATATATATATATATATATATATATACAGAGGGGGGGGCCAAAAGTCACCCGACAGTTGAAAGTAAACTATTAATGAATACTGTCGGTTGACTTTCGGCCCACCCTATATATATATATATATATATATATATATATATATATATATATATATATATATATATATAAATTGAATACGACACGGATGTTCTTTTGACTAGACTAGCACAGAGCATTGTTGCTTTCAGTGGTGATGAACCACGTACGGAAGCCTCGTCAGTACTTTAACCGCCCCCCCCCCCTGTTTGCTTGTCACTGTTGCTGCGAGCTGCTCGTACCCTGAAATGGGCGTATGGGCGGAATCATACTCTATGTGAAAAGATGTTTAACTCTTCATACTTTCATTTAAACTATGAATGCATCGATGAATAATATATATATATATATATATATATTAGCTCCCTTGCTGTTCATAATAATGATTGCAGATATGATGCAGATATTAAGGACAGTATTGTATCATGCTTCGCAGATGACACAAAGATATGTAAGGAAATATTGAACGAAGATGACATAAGAAAACTACAAAACGACATTGAAACATTATTCCAGTGGGCAGAAGACAACAATATGAAGTTCAACGAAGAAAAATTCCAACTTCTAAGATATGGTAATAACAAAGAGCTACAGAAAAAAGGGTACAAAACTCCGCAAGCCAAACAGATAACACCAAATCCACAAGTCAGGGATCTTGGAGTAATAATGTCGTCGGATGCAGAATTCAGAGAGCACTATAAAATCAAATCACAACGGCTAGAAAAAATAATGGGAATCATCTAGAGGAGCTTCCGCAGCAGAAAAGTAAACATCATGCTCAAATTATGGAAGAGTCTAGTCCTACCAATAATTGAGTATTGCTCAGTACTCACAAGCCCACACAGAAAAAGAGACATTGCGAGCATTGAAGCTATACAAAGGACTTTTACGTCTAAGATAGAGGAAACGGAAGGTGAAGACTACTGGTCTCCACTACAATCCCTGGAACTCTACTCTCTTGAAAGAAGGCGAGAGCGGTACACAATAATATACATATGGAAAATACTTGAGGGCTCTGTCCCTAACCTCAGAAATGAAATAGAAACAAACTGGAATGAGAGAAGAGGCAGATTTTGTACGGTCCCAGCTGCGGTGGGACAAGGAGCCATGAAAACGAGGATGGAAAATACCCTCAGAATACGGGGCCCAAAGCTTTTCAATGTCCTTCCAAAAGAAGTGAGGAATCTCCAGCACACCAACCTGAATAACTTCAAGAACCAGCTGGACAGATTCTTGTGCAAAGTCCCTGACCAGCCATGCTTGGCTGGTTACGAGGGCAGGAGGCGATCAGAGAGCAATTCCCTCCTTCACCAAGTCCTGCAAATGAGGCGGGATGCTGCAGAGAGGTCGACGGCAGGTCGATCCTGAACCGTCGTTCAAACTTAACAAAAGTAACAAAAGTAAAAAGTATGCGCTAGGTGGTGTAGTGGTTAGCGTCGCGAGATACGAATCCATCGGCCCCGGGATCGAGACCTGGTGACGGCAGGCGGCGCGCAGCAAAACCTAGCTGTTCATTTTTCCACACAAGAAAAAAATTGATTTGTAGATAAATGGGTACCCTGGGTAGCCTAGTGGTTAAGACACTGGGCTGCTGGTTGGGAGTAGTTCGGATTCCACGTTAAACTGTAGGTCTAAGGTGGAATGACAAGTTTGACCTTCGTCAGAATGAACAATTCGGGCGGACGCTAAACCAAGGTAACCAAGGTGTGTATATATATATATATATATATATATATATATATATATTTCGTCGGGTATATTGTGCTTTTTGTCTGCTTTTACTTGATTTTATTTTATCATGCTGACATGTCTGTCTATTGTCTAATACAGACAGACAGACAGACAGATAGACATTCGCACCTTGTTTTAGTCATTTATATAGTGGCGTTTCCTTGGTAACAAAACCTGCGCACAAGGTTTCACAATTCATACATATAATACTTAAACTACGTATGTATATATACTTACATACTTCATAGACTTGCATATTCACACACATTATTAATTGAAATGAAAGGCATGCCACACAAAAATAATGACACTGTATAAGACAATGGAGTACTATGTATGTGTCTGTGTGTGTGTGTGTGTGTGTGTGTGTGTGTATGTTTTAGAAACAAAGGTGTAAGTGATATACACTGTTAATAACAGTAAATAACGGTAATGTCTTTTTTTTTTTTAAAGGATTGCTAATACTGATCGTATGGGTTCCCTTTAGGTGTAGCATTTTGGTATATAGGGTCAAAAAGAGAGCCAGTATGTTCCCGGTCAGTGTTTATGCGGTCACCACCAATTTGGAACATACTGTAATTCTGAGTGGAACCTTTTCTTTTACCTATTTTAACATGTAATAAGGAACAAAACTGTTTTAAATTTACAATTCATACGGAACTTTACCACTTATACTGAAAATAGAAGTCCACACAAACCTATTTAAATGACGCACATGTACGTACATACACAAAATGTAAAAAATGGATATAACATTTCTTTGCATTATTATTATTATTATTATTATTATTATTATTATTACTTCAGTGTGGGGTTTTTCCTAAAATATACAATTCAAATATTAGTAAAAAGAGGATACATTACCCACACCGACTCTCCATAAATGTTTTATGACAAAAAATAACGAAGTATTATCAAAGTAATAAAAAATATTACAGTTAATAACGGTATTTTCTCCTTAAAAAGTATTATTTTCACTGAGAATGTATTTTACATCTACTTTTACATTTATTTTTAAACTTATGAACTACAGGGTGGGCCGTAAGTTTCCATACATAGGAAAAATAAACATTTTTTTATGGACAACCATTTTTATTTATATAATATGCTCTACATGGTTGCCATTGTTTTGAAAACACATTTCAATACGTGTTCCCCACTGTTGATGAACACGCATTAGCACAGTTGACGTTATGCTTGTAATGGCGTTGGTGATACGTTCCTTTAGATGATTTATGTCTCGTATCTTTTCCTGATACACCATGGCCTTCAAGTGCCCCCAAAGATAGAAATCAAGGGGGGTGAGATCTGGGGATCTGGGAGGCCACTCCACAGGACCACGCCGACCAATCCAAGCATCCGGAAACTGCTGCTGATCCAAATACCGACGCACGTGAAGACCATAATGAGGTGGAGCTCCATCTTGCTGGAAGTAAACTGGGAAGTTACCTTCCTCGTTTAGCAGGGATGGGAAAATCTCTTCTTGCAACATGTTAAGATACCTTTCGGCATTAAGATTTCCACTGACAAAAAAAATTGGTCCAATAATTCTGTCACCCCATATCCCGGCCCACACCATCACTTTACCGGCACCTTGCATCTTCGTCGGACTCAGCCAGTTAGGGTTAGCATTACTCCAATAACGTATGTTTTGCCGATTAACCTCTCCATTGACGTAAAAGTGTGCTTCATCAGTAAACAAGATCTTACAAACGCATATTCTTAGGGTATCTGAAACATAAAAACAAACGTTTAAATTTTCCTATGTATGGAAACTTACGGCCCACCCTGTATATATATATATATATATATATATATATATGATGCGCCTCGGTGGTGTAGTGGTTAGCGTCGCTGACTACGAATCCATCGGCCCCGGGTTCGAGACCCGACGGCAGCCGGCGCGCAGCAAAACCCAGCTGTTCATCCTTCCACACCATAAAGAAAGTGGTTGGTAGATAAATGGGCACCCTAGTTGGCCTAGTGGTTAAGACGCTGGGCTGCTGATGGGGCGTGGTTCGGATTCCACGTTAAACTGTAGGTCTAAGGTGGAGTGAAAAGCTTGACCTTCGTTAGAATGAACAATTCTGGCGGAACTAACTAAAGGTTAAACTATATATATATATACACACACACCGGGTGTGTATAAAGTAACGCAAGTGAAGAGACCAATCCGATTTGAATTATATTAACGTGAGGGAACATGGACGAGTAATATTTATTACATTTACTTTATGACAACTGTATATTAGATAATTAGATAGTGAGGTTTATAAGAAGCGTTGAAAATGTTTTTTACGAGTTTAAAAACAAGTTGAAACCAGTTTAAATCAGATTTCCCCTCTTCACTTGCGTTACTTTATACACACCTTGTATATATATATATATAGACTCTATATATATATATATAGTTTTTTAATTGGATTTGTTTAACCTCCTTCGCAACATCTAAGGTCATATGACGGAGGGGACCTACAGCTTTACCTGGGATCCGAACCACGGGTCGCTACATAATCTGGGCGCGGAGGACGGTTTCCCAGCCAACTACTACCCAGACCCAATGTCGCTTAACTTCGCTGATCTCCGGGAAGCGGTGTTACGACATCGGCCACATCGGCCTCTATATATATATATATATGTATATATATATATATATATATATATAGAGAGAGAGAGAGAGAGAGAGAGAGAGAGAGATCATACTTATCATATTAACTAATTAATTGACAAACACCAAAAATTAATTAATTCTAAAATAATTGCTAATTGAAATTATTATTGACTTACATTTTAAAATATGTATTATTTAGTTCTGGTACTTTTTTTTTTTACTTTTAATGAAATGCAACTTCATTATATCAACAATTTGTAAAATTAAAATTTTAATTAAAAAAGCTTTTTATGCAATATTTTATTCAATATTAGAACATATGAAGTATATATATATATATATATATATATATATATATATATATAAAATTAACATCAAAATAATGATGATTTTCAGAAATATAATTTTCAGAATAATCCATGTACCCTTTGTCAGAAAAATGGAAAAATAACCCAAAAGTATCCATTTGATTATGACAAATAATGGCGCTCTGATAACAGCCAAGGTACATGCCACCAAACCAAAAATTTCTGACCGCGGTTTTAGTTATAGAATCGCTGATGAAGTTAGATAAAACAGACACAAAGTCTTATCGATGAGAGATAGAATTATAGATAGCGTGTAATTTGAAAAATTAAATTTAAATTCCAATAAAATAAATTGGAACTCCGAAACAAAATTAAATAAATAGATAAAGAAATTAAATGATAATAATTCGTACCCCAAAAAGAACAACTGGAAGATGATAGAAAAGTTGAAATGATGTAAACAACAAAAAATAACAAAAAAAAAACCAACAAAACCAACACGAAGCATCATTCATGAAAGACCAAAAATTAAAGACGAAATAAACAACCTGAAATGTACCGATCGTAAACATACTTATAAGTGTGTAAATGCTGCTGCTACTGTTTGCAGAGCTGAAACTTGAACCATTAGGAAGAAATGTTATACCGACCAGCAACAATGGCTTATCTCACATCTTATAAAATACTTCGAAAGAATATATTTAAAAATAAATACTGCTGAACTATTTAAAAGAAAATGAGTTAATATTATTATGAATATATGAATCAACGCGTCTTTAGATTTAGAGGATTTTGATGACGCCATGCGGGTATTAGATTAATACCAAAATATTTTCCATAAATCTCTGTATTGAAAGCAAGACTTAAAGATGTAATATACACATCGATTTAGCTTAAACCTTCGTTAAATGTGACTATGGAATAACTGCACTTATTTTTATTAAAAACGGGTGTTTCCGCCAAGGTGAGATAATGGGTCTCCGACTCTTCAAATCAAAGACCACAACAAGTCCAAAGAATCAACAGTTATTAGCTGTGTACCACACGAGTCGTGGTTTACAGATGACACAAAAATTAGTAATGTAATGCAATGGAAAATTACAAAATGATATCGCCATAGTTTGGGTTGAACGCAATTCAGTGAAAGGAAACCGTTCAGTGAAAGTTTTTACTTTCAGTTAAGTGAAAACCAAGTAAACCAAAAGTTGTGACAGAAATATCATAAAACGAGTCGAAAATAAACAAGGGCTACACCAAATCAAAAAGTACATTTAAAAGCAACAATGTTAAAAGAAACAAAGAACACTGTTCAAAGAACACTAACTAGTCCAAGAACCGAGCAAAAGAGCGAAAATCATGTTGTTAAAATTATGAAGCGTTTTGTTTTTCATAGATTGAATACTGTTCGTGTCCTTTGTATATTCCACGAGTCTATTCATAGAAAAGAGGTACGATATATCGTGCTTTGCCAAAAAAAAAAACATTTAGGTCTAAAATAAGATAAACAAAAGATGAAATTCATAGTTACGCCTAAAATATCTGAAAGAAAACACGAATGTAGTTTGTGTGGAAAATTATGTAAACAAAAAAAAACACAAAAAATTAAATAATGATAATAACAGAATAAAAGAAAATAATGCAATAATCAAATAAGAATATTCTTCATCAACCTTAAATAAACAGAATGGGATGCCTTGAGGACAAAGATAAAGAAAATTCACTCATGCAACATTCGAGGTACGAAATTATTAAAACTTTTGAAAAATGAAAATGGCGAAATGTCCCCCAAAAAAAATATTAAATTAACAAAATTCAGAAAATCTTTCTTAGAAATTCCTAAGCTTAGTTTCTTGTCAAGCTTTCGTGCAAGTTATAAAGATGAGAACAGCGAGTAACTCTCTACTTCATCAAACTTCACTAATGAAGAGCGGTAATGATGATGAAGGGTCGGTCACAGGTCGATCTTAACGGCTTGTTCCAAGGAGAATATATATATATATATATATATACTGTCAAACTTTCACACAAAACAATGAGTGACCGTAACATATCAAAAGGTATTTCTCAACACAGGTATAGGAACAGGTAATTACAGTTAATTAAAAAGTAACACTTGTTTGCGTTCTAATATCATTAGAACGAATGTTGTAAGCACCTTTTTTTCAGTCCGATAATGAGATTACGGACAGTAAAAATACAAATACTCCCCGATTAACTTGGTCATCATTTGGGTGATTACTTTATCTAATTGGCGGAGGAACAATGATTTGCAACCGTGATCTGATTAATCTGTTGAATTACGCAAGAGAAACTTTCTCTCTCTCTCTCTCTCTATGTAGAACAAATGTGGAGAAAAGATGTCTATTGGTTCATACGATATATATATATACACACACACACACACACACACACACACACATATATATATATATATATATATATATATATATATATAATTATATATATATGAGGCGTCGCGAGTACGAGGGGCGAACTCGCCAAACCAGTTTTGAGATAGACGTGTTTAAACTGTGTGACTATTGCGTACGTAGGGTACATAGCGCAAATACACGCATTGAAAATAACTACATTTTGAGCGTACGAGGAGGGTATTTGGCTATACCAAGTTGTCTGTGGATGGGGGAAGGGTTGAAAATCATCAATGTGGCGAGTTCGCCCCTCGTACTCGCGACGCCCCATATATATATATATTTGGCTATACCAAGTTGTCTGTGGATGGGGGAAGGGTTGAAAATCATCAATGTGACGAGTTCGCCCCTCGTACTCGTGACGCCCCATATATATATATATATATATATATATATATGGACCTCTTTATTTTGTCGAGATATCCTCTCCCTTTTGAACTGAATTGAGCTGCATATGAATAACTACATGGTATTGTCATCATGGAAACTTATCTTTTTGATGTATATGACTCCTTTTATGGGTATTTTGAACTGTGCTCCAATTCACAGTATACAAAGAGAACCTATATTTATCGGTGTCATTGGGATTTATCAATGTTGCTACATCGGCCAGACGTAACCCGATTAATCAATTGCATTAACGAGCATTGAACTGAATGGGGGAACATTTTGAACATCTGTGATGTTGCTCCATTAGTTAATGTTTTCACATCAGGTCATGAGTTTCATTCAATGTATTTCCCGTTACGGTTCAGACACTTTTCTGACACCATATAACTGGTCAGAGAAAAAAAATAATTGGTTGAGATAACCGAAATAATCTGTTTAATTAGCTATTTCACAATCCATTCCAATGAACGATGTAGTGAAAGTTCTAACCACGCTTATTTGGGGGGGGGGGGGGGGGGGGGGGGGGAGAAATAGAAATGGTTGAATTAATAATTTGAATTCAGCCAAGTATGGTTGTTTTTTTTAGAAAGTTGTTTTAAAAATTACGACTCATGAGAGAAATTGTTATATATATATATATATATATTATAATAATGTGTATATATGGGATGAATTTCACAATTAAACACGTGAAATGAATGAATGAGGCAATGATGCATCATATATATATATATATATATATATATATATATATATATATATATATATATATATATATATATATATATATATATATACTGTAAGGGTGGGCGGAAAGTAGCTCCCTAATTTAAATTACATATAAATTATGTATAAATTGTGATTGTATTGTATATTGTTATGGTGTGTTCTCTAAAGTGGTACAATTGTAACGGTAATCTTTTTTTCTCTAAAGTGTTCTCTTTGTGTTCTCTAAAGTGGTACAATTGTAACGTTCATTTTTTTTTTTCATTTCAGATTGAAGGGTAACATGGCTGAGCGTTTAACACTGCAGGAGCGTGCCCAGTTGGCGGCACGGTACGAAGTTTGGCAATCTGTCGTTCGAGTTCAAAGATGGTGGCGGGCCATTCACGGACCACGTGCCCAAGTGGACCCGAAAACAATCAAGAACTGCCACTCGAAGCTCATGACCACGGGGTCTGTGGCAGATGTTCGAAGATGTGGTCGCCCTTCGACATCCAGGGCCCAGGAGACGGTGCAGGCAGTTCAGGAAATGTTCGCACGGAGTCCAAGAAAGTCAACTCGCCAGGCAGCTCGGGAAAGTGGACTCTCCCGCTACTCAGTGCGAACTGTGCTGAAGAAGGAGCTGAACTGGCGTGCGTGGAAGCCGCATTACTGCCAATCTCTCTCGGACGAGGACTGCGACATTCGCATGGAGTTCGGAGAAATCATGCTGGCTTGGCATGAAGACTGGCCCCATCTCTTCCGCAACATCCTCTGGAGCGACGAGGCGGTGTTCCACGTCGGAGGCTTTGTCAACCGCCACAATTGCCACTACTGGGCAGGAGAGGATCCCATGGTTATCGCTGAAAAACGGCAGAATCGGTTCAGTGTAACGGTGTGGTGTGGTATGACCTCAGATCAGGTTGTGGGCCCGTTCCTTCTGCGCAACACCATGAATGCTGAGCGGTACCTTGCTATGTTGCGAAACGAGGTCTGGCCGGTTGGCAGCACATGGGAGAACATCGACGATCTGATATTTATGCAAGATGGCGCCCCTCCGCACTTCGCTCTTGTTGTCCGTGAGTGGCTGGATGCCCACTTCCCTGGGCGTTGGATGGGTCGTCGTGGTCCACATCAATGGCCAGCCAGGAGCGAGCCCCGACTTGACACCGTGCGACTTCTTTCTTTGGGGGTGGGTAAAGGAAGAAGTCTACCGCACCAAACCGAGGACATTGGAAGAACTGGAGGACCGAATTCGGGAAGTCATGTCCTCCATCCCGCCGGAGTTCCTGCTAAAGTCAGTGGACGCCATTCCTGGGCGGCTCCAGAAACTGGTGGAAAGAGTTGGAGCCCACATTGAATTTTAGAGAAAACCTACCATGTATGCCTACCTTTTCATATTATTTCTTCTGAAATAAATGGATAATATACGTATTTTTTTACCAATCCAAAATAGGGAGCTACTTTCCGCCCACCCTGTATATATATATATATATATATATATATATATATATATATATTATATATATATATATATATATATATTGACAAGAGATAAATCCCAGAAAATAAGAGTATAATATCTGTCAAGGTAATAAATGATACGATTAGTAAACAATAAATAAAATAATTAAATAAACAATTAAATAGCTAATCAATAACAATAAAATTGAATAAATAACAACTAAAAATAATACACGGAATGAAACAAGTAATAATAATAATAATAACAATAATAATAATTACCCAAAGCTAATACTAAAATTTAAAAATAAATAGTACGTACTAACCAATATATACTAATACATACTAGTACTTACATATCAACCAATACCAATGTTGGTGTTAAGTGGAGCTATAGACAGACACTTTCACACCAAGAAATCCATAGTTCAGAAGACATAAAAGGAGACTGATGAACAGGTCGGATGGTTGGATTGTCTTAATTTTGAATTCTTCGCATTAGACTGTATTGAACATATCTTGTTACTTGAAGGAGGCTCGAGACACTGTGGTTAACTAATATTTGTGAAGTTGAGCATCTTGGAGGTAACTTATGCAGCAGTCTGAAAGATCTGTTGTAAAGCAAATTTAGGGTTCTGCCAATAACTTTTTATAATTAGCTCATAGTTGCTGCCCATATATTTTAGAGTAGAAAGTAGGAAAAAGAGTGGCTTTAGCTTTGCTTGTACAGATTCTGAAGTTCCTCATAATCAAGTTTGTTTTAAAACAGTAAGTTCGATATTGTTTTATGTCCGAGTTGTCATTCAAGGAGCTGGTGATAATTTGACCCAGCTACTTAAGTTCATGTACTTGTTCTATCGGTTCGTTTCTCATTTCGAAAATAATATTAACAGTTTGGTTTAACCTTTCAGGATAGAATTCCATAACCTTAGGTTTAGTAACATTAAAATTATTACCATGGTTCTGTAAATAAAATTCCCAAATTTGTTTAAGATGATCCACACCTTTAACCGAAGGTATTGTTGGTTTACGTCGTCGTCGTCGGCCTAGGCAAGCTACGGCTTGGGACCGTAGCGCATCTATCCGGTATAGGTTAACCTGGATGATGTAGCCATAAGCACTGCCGCTGGTTAAGTGCCAACCAGTGATTATCTCACTAGCCGTATTGAGTCCGTTAGGCGAAACTGCGACAGTACCAAAGGTGGAAAATATAACCTTGGTTTTCTATTATTTATTTGTAAAATGGACATGGTATTAGATTAAAATAATTATTTGAATATAAATAATTAACTGACAATTGTGATATATAATTAATTATGTTTACATACAATAAAATAATATAGTATACATAAAATTAGTATTAATGTGGTTCACAATTGAATTATGAGGGGTAACTAATTTAAAATGAATTTATAGCTATTCCGAAATTCAAGACGGTAAAATTAACATTTATCTTGAAACTAAAATAAGAGTATTCACTACACACTCCCCCACCAGAGAGGAAGTTCAAAGAGTTCCGAACGACACAGATTTCCCCGGGACCTTTTTGGTAGCTACATGTACCTCACTTAAGGTTGATTCCAAAAACGCAGGCTTAAGACGATCGATAGAAACCTTGTCGACCTTGGAACCGCGCTGGATGAGAAATGATTTGCGCGTACGTCGGAGAACTTCATAGGGCCCGTCATATGGACATTGGAGAGGCCGTTTTGGGAGAGGTACACGAACGAAAACGTGGGTGCAAGATTGGAGGGCTGGGGAAACAAAGATGTTCTGTTGGCTAGTCAATCGAGGGGGAACAGGCTGAAGGGACTGCATGTGAGAGGAAAGTGTTTGAGCGAATTCCGTAGGATCGCATGACTTATCCCCTGCAGTGAAGTAGCCACCTGGTAGCCGCAGTGTTGTTCCATAGACTAGTTCAGCCGCTGTAGTCTTCAGATCACTCTTAAATGCAGAGCGAATACCAAGCAACACGAGTGGAAGCTTATCCATCCAATGGGAGTCTTCGTGACACATAAGGGATGACTTCAGCTGGCGATGGAAGCGTTCGACGAGGCCGTTAGCTTGCGGATGATACGCACAGGTATGCGCATGTACTGTACCCAACAAGCTGGTAAACTTCTTCCAAAGCGAAGACTCAAATTGGCGACCTTGGTCAGTGATGACTTTTGTCGGCAATCCAAATCTTGATACCCATCCATGAAGAAAGGCTCTTGCAACAGTGTCCGCTTGGATATCAGGAAGTGGGATGGCTTCAGGCCATCTGGAAAAGCGGTCGAGACAGGTGAGCAGATAACGTTGGCCTTGAATCACTGGAAGAGGGCCAACAATGTCTACATGAATTACCTCAAATCGCTGGGATGGGGGCGGAAATGCGTCAAAGGGGGACCTGGTGTGCCTTTGGACTTTGGCACGCTGGCAGGCAAGGCACGTTTTGGTCCAATGTTTGACATCCTTCCGCATCGAGGGCCAAACAAAGCGAGAGGTAACCAGGTGTTGCGAAGCACGGATACCAGGATGGGAGGGCTTATGAAGATCCGTGAAGACTGCTTGTCTGTGACATGGAGGGACATAAGGGCGAATAGCAGCTGTTGATACGTCGCAATAGGGGCACAGACAATCCTGGCATACTCATTTTCTTGAGGAAAGTGAGTGAGTGGAGTCTTCTCTGAGCAGTTTTGTAGTTCCGTATCCTTATCTTGATCCTGTGCAATAGCATTCCACAGTGTAGAGCTGAGGGTAACAGAAGTAATCTCTATTCTTGAAAGTGCATCCGCTGGAGTGTTCAAGACACCTTTGATGTGGCGGATATCTGTGGTAAATTGCGAGATATAATCGAGTTGCCTGATGACTCTGGGAGAGTGGTTTACAGCTGTTTTTATTGAAGACAGTGACCAAAGGTTTGTGGTCGGTAAAAACACAAAACTCTCGGCCTTCAAGGAAATGTTGAAAATGCTTCACGTTTAAGTAAATAGCAAGAAGTTCACGTCCGAAAGCACTATAACGCGTTTGGGCTGGCTGCAGCTTTTTCGAGTAAACGCGATGGGTGCTTGTTGACCGTTAATGGTTTGTTCCAACACCCACCCCACCGATCGCAACATCTGATGCATCGACCGTCAGAGTTAGGGGGGCATTACTGATAGGAAATGACAGAGACAATGCACTATTGATAGCATTTTTGGCATTGTCGAACGCCTGTAAACTATCGCTACACCATACCAATTTCGTTACCTTGCGTTTGTGTGTGATCATAGCGTGTAGAGGAGCAAGAACACTGGCACAGTTTTTAATGAACTTGTGGTAATAATTGACCAAACCTAGAAACCGACGTAACTCACGCTGATTATTTGGCATAGGGTAATTTTTTATCACTTCACACTTGTCCTGAAGGGGGGTAATTCCGTGCTGCGAAATCGTGTGACCAAGAAATTCCAAGGTTGGCTGTGCAAACACACACTTAGATGCATTAATAGTAACACCGTATTTGTTCTAAGCGTTGAAAGAGGAGTGAAAGATGTTCCTTATGTTCCTCTTCCGTTGAGCTGGCCACAAGCAAATCATCGATGTAGGCATAAACAAAGTCTAAGCCTCTGGTGACCTCATCTATAAACCTCTGAAAGGTTTGCGCAGCATTCCGTAGCCCGAACGGCATCTTCAAAAATTCGAATAACCCAAATGGTGTACAAACTGCAGTCTTGGGAATATCCGAAGGCTCTACGGGAATGTGGTGGAAAGCCTTAACGAGATCTATTTTACTGAAGATAGATTTGCCGTGGAGAAGAGAAGTAAAGTCTTGGACATTTGGTACCGGATATCGGTCCGGGATGGTTGTCGAATTCAAAAACCGGTAATCCCCACATGGTCTCCAGTCTCCTGACTTCTTCTGGACCAGGTGTAGGGGAGAGGACCAACTGCTTTTGGAAGGTCTTATTATCCCAAGATCTATCATAAGCTGGAATTCCGATTTGGCAGCTTTCAGTTTGTCCGGGGCAAGACGTCTGGGTTTTGCAAACACAGGGGGACCTTTTGTTGTAATGTGATGGTAATGGTGTGCTTAATGGTATCACCCATCTGCATCGGTTGAAGAATTCCTGGATATCGCTTGAAAAGGCACTGGTACATGGAATTAGGGGGAACGAGGGAAAGTGCAGAGTTCGAGGCGTCCGGAAGGGCAACCTGTTTGGCAAGAACAGAAAGCAGTGTGGCCTGGTCGCATAAGCGTCGCTTGTCAAGATCCACCAGGAGTTTGAAATGCTGGAGGAAGTCAGCGCCGATTATGGGATGCCGCACTTGAGCACAGATGAAAATCCACTTGAAGGATCGGTGAAGGCCCAAGTTTAGTTCACGCGACTGAGTACCGTACGTGGGTATGCGTGAACCGTTAGCAGCGTATAGAGGCGGAGATTCCGAGTGCGTATGACCAGATTTTTGAGGGAATACACTGACTGACGCTCCGGTATCGACCAAGAAATTGACACCAGAGTTCCTGTCCTTTATGAATAACAGGTTGGCAGTGCGAGTACTAGACGCCATTAGGACTCGCTGCTGGGGTTTTCCGACGAAAAATTGCAAGGGGAGATGCACTTCCTAGCCTTCTTTCCAAATTTAGCGTGGTAGAAGCAGATCTTCCCGGAACTCGAACGATGCCTCTTCGTAAATCTTGACCGAGAATGGCTTCTTTGCCGTTGATTTTGTAGCAGAGAACAAACGTGGTTGAGTTGTTGACTTAACTCTTTCACTTTCAACTCCAGTTCCGATTGTGTGTTCACGTTGTTGACCGGAGCTGTGTCAATCTCCACTACTTTGTCGGCAGTTTCTGCTAGTTTATCAACTGGAGTAGCAGGATCCATAGTGGCCAAGACACGCTGAGCTGATGGAGGAAGTTTCTGCAAAACAACTGTCTAAAGATGTCCTTATCGAAGGTTTGTGCGCGTTCGCCTAGAGCGCACTGCATAGCCCTCAGCATTTGAGTGGGCTTACGGTTTCCAAGTTCTTCTTTTGAGATTAACTGATGTAGTTTCTCACGCTCGGAGACAGTGGTGCGGCACAGGATGGCAGACTTCAGATCGTTGTATGGGTCCTCACTCGTGGAAGTAGACACGATGACGTCACGGACTTCAGAGATGATGCTCGCTGGTAGAGAGGACAAAACATGATCGTATTCGTCCTGCTAGCGGTGATCCTTCCCAAGTTGAATTGTGATTCCACTTGGTGGAACCAAATAAATGGATCACCCGGCCAGAAGACGGGAGCTTTACGCTCAAGTGGGAGATGGCACCAGCGTCGTCAGGCATCTTCTCCTATGCTTGCTGACGTACAAGCAAGACGACAAGTTACCAACGAAGGAGTGGAGGTTGAGACGAGCGCAGGCACAGAGCGCACGGGCAGGGGTGAGGGGCAGAGGGCACGAGCGACATTACAGTCTGATCCTAGTCGCTCGGGTGAAGGGGGTGATGGGCACGAACGACGTTACAGTCTGGTCCTAGTCGCTCGGGTGAAGGGGGTGATGGGCACGAACGACGTTACAGTCTAGTCCTAGTCGTTCGGGTAAACGGGGGTAATCCAACTCCAGGGTCACCAATTGTTGGTTTACGTCGTCGTCGTCGGCCTAGGCAAGCTACGGCTTGGGACCGTAGCGCATCTATCCGGTATAGGTTAACCTGGATGATGTAGCCATAAGCACTGCCGCTGGTTAAGTGCCAACCAGTGATTATCTCACTAGCCGTATTGAGTCCGTTAGGCGAAACTGCGACAGTACCAAAGGTGGAAAATATAACCCTTGGTTTTCTATTATTTATTTGTAAAATGGACATGGTATTAGATTAAAATAATTATTTGAATATAAATAATTAACTGACAATTGTGGTATATAATTAATTATGTTTACATACAATAAAATAATATAGTATACATAAAATTAGTATTAATGTGGTTCACAATTGAATTATGAGGGTAACTAATTTAAAATGAATTTATAGCTATTCCGAAATTCAAGACGGTAAAATTAACATTTATCTTGAAACTAAAATAAGAGTATTCACTACAGTATGATTAACACCATAGCATCGACATAGACCAAGTCATTTATCCTCATATATAAAACATCCCACCTTTGCCTCATTAAGAAATTTAATAACCCATTAATATAAACATTAACGGCAGAGGAGAGAGCTAGGAGCCTTGTCTAACTCCGCATGAAGAACCAAAACATTTGGACAATACATTGCCCATCAAAGCATTAAAGTTTAGTGAATGTACCAAAATTTCAACATTTTATATATATATATATATATACCCTCGGCAAATTATTACTGTTATCAGTCAAAAGTTACTTTTTAATACTCTCTAGGGCAATTAATTGATCAAAAAATGAATCTTACTGAAAATCAGTTCCTGTCGCTTCATCGGTGGTAACTCTCGAAATATAAACCCGCAAGAAAATTTATGGGAAATAAAAAAAATAAATAAATAAGTAAAAACGTAAAAATAAATGAAATGGAACGGATATAGAACCTAATCAAATCTTGCATCATGATGAGAACCTCTGACGTCAATGCTTGAATCGTATCGAAAGCACGCTTAAATTGAAGCTAAAGAACAAACATCAAAATACTGAAACTGGAACATAATTATTAGATAAAAGTTCTTAATTGTCAGCTTGTCATATTTCTATTGATTCATTTGTTCATAATGAATTAATTGTTCAAATGAGTATATAGAAAGTGACATCTGACGGGTGATTCTGATATCTGATAATTTGACGCTATATATATATATATGTGTGTGTGTGTGTGTGTGTGTGTGTGTGTGTGTGTGTGTATATATGGGCTACGTCGTAGCCAATGTTGTAACACCGGTTCCCGTTGATCAGCGAAGTTAAGCGACATTGGGTCTGGGTAGTAGTTGGATGGGAGAGTGTCCTCGTGTCCAGATTATGTAGCGACCTGTGGTTCGGATCCCACGTAAAGCTGTAGGTCCCATCCGTCATATGACCTTAAATGTTTGCGAAGGGGGTTAACCCCCCCCCAATATATATATATATATATATATATATCAAGATGTTTCAATGAAATAGCTATTTCATATAACATTTTAATGTATTGATTCTGAACTTGTAAACATGTCGACAAAAACACGTTAATAACATATAGTCTCTCTCTCTTTCTCTCGCTCTCTCTCTCTCTTTATTCTAATATATATATTATATATATATATAAGAAGAGAGAGAGAGAGAGAGAGAGAGAGAGAGAGAATAATAATGATAATACAAACTGAATGTATGAAAGCAAATAAGTTGGGCCTCTTATTTTTCCCGTGTTTGATTGACGTGCAGTGTAACACTCTAAATCCTGTCCGTTCTGTTCTGTCTACTTTAAAATTGTGAATGAAAATGAGTTTCATTCTGGTCTGAAAATGCTAAAGTATTTGATGAGTACAATACGCTACTTCAGTAGATTGAAGTAGATTGAAAGTAGATCAAAAGGTTTCGCTTCATAACAAAAAATACAGAAAGTACATTTTAAGGGATTAAAGAAAATCTTTCACATTTCTTTCGATGTACAGGGTAGCCCATAAGTCCCAATCGGTTATAATTAAAATTAAAATCCATCTAGCGGGGCTCACACTGATTACTAAGGAAAGAATATTTGTTTGATTTTTTGTATTTTCGCTTTAATTATAACCGGTTGGGACTTATGGGCCACCCTGTACCTTCAACCTACTAAATGTAAATAAAAGACAGTATTTTGGAGTGTGTATGTGTGAGGATATCACCAAAACCTGATAATTAATGAAAAATGTCTTTATTTAGCTAAAGGCGAGAATGTACGAGTATTGTAATAATGAGGTAGTTTAACCTCCTTCGTAACATCTAAGGTCATAGGAGGGGACCTACAGCTTTACGTGGAATCCGAATCACGAGTAGCCGCTACATAGTTTGAACGCGGAGGATGGTCTCCCATCTAACCACTCTTCAGACGCAATGTCGCTTAACTTCGTTGATCGACGGGAAGCGGTGTTACGACACTAGCCACAACGTAGCCACAAAAGCGAGAAAATGAGGAGTTTTTTTATTGGGGGGGGGGGAGAGTGAGGAGAGAATATTATTATTGTTAATAGTAGCAATGCAGTTATTTTCGGTCATGACCCTGTTCCTCTGTCTGCAAGGTGTACTTTCTATCATAACCCTTCTTCATGTCGATTGCAATCAGAGAGAAAAAATTTTTGGTTGTACAACCAATTTATTTGCCAACCAATCTAAACCATTTAAGCTTGTAACTACAAAAATAAGTGCGGTTATGGAATCATCGCATGATTGCATTAATCATTTAGATTGGTTACCAAATACTTAGGTGTGTACAGTTTTGGAAAAAAATTCGTCTAGAAACACGAATAAAATATCCAGAAAAAAAACAGCATATCACCAATTAGTAATTTTTTATGCTTTTAAGAAATTTCATTTTCTAGGCGAACTTTTTTCCGAAACTGTATTTTGGTTGTTGTAACGAAGTATTTTCTTATGGGCATTATTATGTTGCGTGCTTGACTATAATATAATATTAGCCCTCAACATCAACATAGTACTTTGAATCGGTTTCATTCTGTGTCTCAGTGCAATGTTTTTAATCTATCCTCCGTCTTTTGTCGAGATTCACAACGCTTTTAAGGTTATAGTATAATATTCCCCTCGGAATTTTGAAAACTATTTCCCCTCAGTCGTTTGCTGGCTCTGTGTATAATGATTGCCTTCATTGTGTTTTGATGTCGAAGATATATGAAGACACGTTTCCTTTAAAATGTTTACATAAAGAAAGTTATTTCATGGTAAAAACTGAAGCAATTTCTGAACATGTTTCGACAAAATATGTTGCAATTAAAAATATATATAAAATTATCAAAACGTGTTCCCTCTAAAATGTTTACATTAAAAAAAGAAAGAAAATCCTTTCATTACAGAACTTGTAACGCATTTATGAACATGTTTCGTTAAACATGTTACAAATAGATCCCACATTACAACAGTTAAGTTTAACACGTGTTTAATTTTCATATAACATGTTGTATTCGTGTTTTATATACATATAATTGTAAATATATACTTTAATAATATTTTACAAAATAAAACAACAAGTTTTGGAAATTAGACATGTATCATGTAATTGAATATTTTTAAGACTGAAGGACAACCATTTCATTAAAATAAAATAAAATGACATGTCTACTTGTCACAGTAATTGCGGGGTTGAAATGGAAAATAATGTAACTATATAATTTGTTAAAATTTGCTTCTCGAATTTCGACCACAATTTCAAGAAAGATCGTTCGCAGCTACTCCAAATTCTCCGATGAAAAAAGGAATAGAATTTTGGTGTATGAACTTGCCTAAACGCGTGTATGTAACCAGAATTTAACGCTGTAAACATTAAAATAAAGGTATAGCTTCGGAAGGAAAAAAGTTCGCCTATAAACCCAAAAAATTCCATATAGATTAAAAATTTAACTAATTGGTAATATCTTGTCTTTGTGTGGATGTTTTTTTTTTTTTTTTGTGACATTAATAAAACTGAAAAACAAAACCGATTTATTAGTAATTAGTAATTTTAATATGCTTTTTATGAAAATTTTATCTTCCAAAGCGATTATTTTTCCTCCAAAACTGTACATACAGTATATGGTATTTCAAGGTGGTTTGGGTACCTATACACTATTCCCCTTTTTTACCTTTTTACGGACTTTTTACCCCTTCCAAGATGGAGTACTGTCATAAGAGCTGTTTAAAAAATACAGTTATCAACAATTTTTAAGCATACATTACATTACATTTTTCATATATATATATATATATATATATAATTATGTAACGTCTTTTCAGGAGTTTACGCTGTCTGCACATTCGCAGACGTCTTCCTCACGTTAGTTTATATCTTTTTAGAGTCAAATATGTCTCCTCATGTAGGTGCAGTTGACCTGGTGTAGTCTTGGGGTCATGGGGTCAAATGGTCATGGGACTCGCATGCAAGTGAGGATTCAAAAGCACACAAACTAAAAAAAACAACCAACCAACAGTTTTTAATTACCTGATGTACAGATGTACACCAATAATTTGCTCTCTGGATATGAAATAAAAGTAGTTGACTTAGGATCTATCATAGGTAACTATTTATACAGAGCAATATGTAGAAAATGGAAGACGTCTATAGGCGATTTTTCATGATTACTTGAATGTAAATTTACTTCCCAGATAGGAAGTATTCGTTGAGCAGATGTTTGGTATCTGGGATACCTGAAATGCCAACGTAAACCCAACGGATACCTGCTACCTGGCTAATTATTGACATCAGCTGAAATAAAATTATAGGGCAAATTTTTTTGTGTGCGGGAAAAAAGGACCAAGGCCGAACGCCCGCAAAAATGCATCCCTCTCCCCAACAGAAGGAGAAGAAGAGAACCGAAATCAAGGTCGAGAGTTTTCGAGATGTCTGGACACTCTGCATTTGAAAGATTATAAGAGGTTATAAACAAAGGGAAAGATGGATTGAGGAAGGTCATTTCAGAGTCGATCAGTTGAATAGATGAAAGACTGAGAGTACTGATTAACCTCTACGTTAGAGAGTTGGACGAAAAAGGGATGAGAATATGTCGAAAATCTGGTACTACAAGCTTTCCTCAAAGGAGGAGGCATGCAGCTAGAGAGTTCAAAAGAGCAATGCCCTTTATAATAGCGATAGTAAAGAGAAAGTGAGGTAACACTGCGACGAAGAAAGAGGGATTGAAGATAGTCAGTAAGAGGTGGGGAACTGATGAGACGAAAAGCCTTTGATTCCACCCAGTCAAGTGGAGCTATGTGGGTTGAGCCACCTCACACATGAGAAGCGTATTCCATACAAGACAGACAAAACCCCTGTACAGAGACAGCAATTGAGTGGGGTAAAGAAACTGTGGAGCCGGTACAGCACACCTAACCTCTTAGAAGCTGTTTTAGAAAGAGAGTACATGTGGTCTTTCCAGGAAATATCACGAGAAATTGCTGAAAGAAGAAGAAGGGTTGAGCTGTGTACAGTTGAAGATAAAGGGCTAGGCGTGTGGAAGATTGTAACAAATAGACAAATGAAGGAACTAGGTTTTTGAGGCATTGAAAAGCACAAGGTTTTCTCTGCCCCAGTCAAAGATAGTAAAAAGATCATAGGTCAGATGCGCCATAGCCGTCTCAAGCGAAACATGAGGTTGTTGAGAGGGACGCATTGTGAATCGGGGATAGGCGAGAAAGGTAGGATCCTCTGCATAGGAGTGGATAGGACAGGAAATACTAATTAAAAAATCACTGATACATACAGTAAAAGGAAGAGAGTGGGTGAAAGGATAGAGCCCTCAGGAACACCACTATTAATAGTTTTAGGAGAAGAACAGTGGCCATCTACAACCGCAGTTATAGACCAGCCAGAAAGGAGGTCAGAGATGAAGGCACAGATAAAAGGATAGAAACCGAAGTTATTAAAGAAAATGCTTGAATAGAGCGTAGCCATATTGTAATGATGGAGTTGTTTAATCTCCTTAGCAACATCTGAGGTCATATGACGTGGGGAACCTACAGATTTTCGTGGGATCCAAACCACTGGTCGCTACTGATGGAAAGCACTGTCACGACATTGGCTACGACATACCATGGCCATGTTGTTATACCGCTTCCAGTCGGATCAGCAAAATTATAAACTTCAGCAACATTGGGTCTAGGTATTTGAATGGGCAACTATCGTCTACCTTCAAATGATGTAACGACCCTTAGATTGTTCGGATTCCACATTAAGCTGTGGGTCCCTTCTCCCATATGACTGGCAGATAGTACAAAGACTAACTCCTTTAAATCATACACTTAGCAACAACCTTACTAGGGCTACATCGTGGCCAATGTCGCAACGCCACTTCCCGTCGATCAGCGAAGTTAAAAGTTAAGCAACATTATGTCTGGGCACTAGTTTGCTAGGGGACCGTCCTCTGCGTCCACATTATGTAGCGACCCGTGGTTCGGATCCCGAGTAAAGCTGCAGGTTCTCTCAGTCGTACGATCTTAGATGTTGTGAAGGAAGCTAAACAACCCCATCAAAACAAAAAAAAATACCATGATACCTCAACAACAACAACAACTACTACTACTACTAACTACTACTACTATTACTACTACTACTGTGCTATACTATACGTATATTCTGTGCCCATAAAATAACTTTTAAATTTGAATACGAAATTACAGATAAGTGTTATATATCTCGTAGATGGAAAACAAACACATAAGCTTTTAATATTTACAAAAGATTAGAAAGATTCATGCAGATCTAAGTGTGGATTGCGACGAATTTAAAATTGAATTCAATAATTTCAAGTTTGAATTGATAATGACATAAGTTGCAATATAAATTCATGAAAATAAATTTGACTTCAATAGATTTAACTTCGGATAGCTATAAGTTTTAAGTTCAGCTAGAATAGATTAAAGTTGGAACTCGTGTGTGTGTGTGTGTGTGTGTGTGTGTGTGTGTGTACAGATTTGAGTATAAGAATAATTTAAAGTGTGTCTTTTAGTAGAATTATGAGTGTGGAGTTGCATACATAAGAGAAAAAAGATGAGCGAGGTAAGCGATGCTGAGGCTGGGTAGTAGTTGGTAGTAGTTGGGTAGTAGGTGACGTTCTGAGGATGTAGCGACCTGTGATAGTTCGGATTCCACGTTAAGCTGTAGAACTCCTCTGTCACATGACCCTGACTGTTAGTACGGTTGTTAGTGTAGACATTTCTTCAATATTTTGAGTCTTTTCTTTTGCAGGTTTTATGTATTTTCTTGATGAAGTTTTTGGATCACCTGAAGATCAGGGTCCCCAGCCTTCGTTAGTTAGCCTTATAAGGCTAACTAACGAAAATATCACGACTTAACCTAACCAATCGTTAGTCGACTGTACGCCCTTGACGATTGGCTAGGTTAAGTCGTGATATTTTCGTTAGTTAGCCTTATAAGGCTAACTAAAGAAGACTGGGGGCGCTGATCTTCGGGTGATCCAAGTTTTGAATTAAAATTCTTGTTTTGAAGTTTAGCGAGTATATCTTTCTACGCAACATGCTAAATCTCTACGTAATCACGTTCAAAAGTAAGTCCAAGTCAAAACATGCTTAGCCTTAAACATGTTAAAAATATCTGGACCAAATCTTTTTAGAAATATGCTTTAAACCTTCATGCCTCTACCAGTCCTTTATTACCTACTTGACAATTTGACTTCTTTAAAAGGGTGACCATCATAATGGAATCAGAAGAAATTAACTTTAAACTTCAGGCATAATCCGGTTTGCACTGAATCAAGTCACAAAAGCCGAGTCACGAGTCGAGTGTCATAAAAAGGTAACGTAAAATATCCTGCTCGATCGCTGTTTACCGGAAAAAAAATATGTAGGGTATTAGTTCCAGATACTCCTACGGCTTATACCCTCTCTAAATCTAACATACTAAATTTTCAACTCACCCTAAATACCAAAGAAGTTTATTCAAGAAATCCTTTACCTGCAAAGAGAGATTTGTTTTATTAACATATAAAAAATCTGTATTTTTGTTTCAAACAAATTCGTATTTGAATAATCTACAAATGCAATATTTTTAGACTAAATAAAATTTTTTAAATTTTTCTTTACGTTAAAAAAACTTTGATTTTTCTTTTAAAATTCAGAAAAGTAATTTTTTAAGTTATACTTATTTATTTTGCTTATTTTGGAATTACAGGGTGGCCCATCAGTCTTAATCAGTAATAATTAAAGCAAAAATACAAAAAAATGAAACGAATTAAAAAGTTTATGATAAGTTTAGAAATATTTAGTGATTATTTAAAATGGAAAATATAACCATTTCGACAAATATTTGGTGCTACTATAGTATGCGGTCTACCTACGATTCAGCGGTCTACCTTTTAATTATAGCTTCTTATCTTGTTTACTAATTGCTTGTTTACATCCCAATGTCAATCGCCCTTGACGATTGGTTAGATTTAGTCATGATATTTTCATTAGTTTTAACAAAAATATCATGACTAAACCTAACCAATCGTAGGTAGACCGCATACTATAGTAGCACCAAATATTCTTTCCTTAGTAATCGATTACGTGACTGTGAGCTCCGCTAGATGGATTTCCGCTTTAATTATAACCGATTGGGACTTATGGGCCACCCTGTAATTATGATCAGACTTACGACACCTGACAGTTGTATTAAATTCTTCTTTGAATAAAGTATATTTTATTTCAAAATTGGGGCAATTTTGCTTAGCATAACTAAAATATTATGTAAACTTAAGCAAAAACAAAATTTTCAAAACAGAAGTAGTTTTTCGTCAACCATTTTTTCCCGATATTGAATACATGGACAAAAAGGTTTGGTCCGAAATGTAAATGCGGGACTTAAACTGTCTGTGGTCCATTAAAACTATTTAAAGTCTGTCCGGTTTACGTAATCCATAAGCTGGAACATTTTGACTATAATGTAACGGAAGGGACCTACAACTTTACGTGAAACGCGGAAGAATCATATTGAATCGCTACGATATCATCTGAACGGGGAAGAAGGGTTGCCCATCCAAACTAATGAACGGACCTAACGCCTCTTATTACATTTCTTAAACGTTTCTACGTTCGAACATCTTTGACAACAAACAGTGCTAAAAAATGTCAGCGTAAATAAATAATGAATATAAAATCGCTACTGTTTATTTCCTAAATATAAATTGATATTTCAAACGAAAGATTATTATTTTATTCATTAATTTATCGGGAAAAAAAAAATCTATCACATTCCATTTTTTTTGGGGGGGGGAAGGGGGATGGGGGGGGGAGGGGAGGGGGAGGGGAGGGGGGGAGGGGATGCGGGGGTTGGAATAACCTAAAGTTGTTAATTATTTATCAAAAACGATTTGAAATTCGTATTTCAGAATAAAATAAAATAAAATAACCTTATTTTATTTCTATATTCATAAATTTAAATGTATTATTTTATTTTTATATTTAATTAATTTTTCAGTTCCTATATTTATTTACCAATACACTGAAACATCTGTATGGAAAAATGAAACAATATTATAGAGTTGTTTTTATATTGTATTGAAAATATATGATATATATTAATCATACTTTTGCTTTTACCAAACACACACACACACACACACACACACACACACGCCAATATATATATGGACTATTTTGCATGAATCCGCACGATTACTTATGATGAATAAAATCACCCCACTAGGGTTCGAACCCGCAATGTCTTAAATAGAAAGTGTGCTGTTGTGGTAATTGCCCTCATCTTCCGTTCAAGAGGTTGCAGTTTCGAATCCTGGTGGGAGCGATTTTTTCATGAAAGTTCGTAAGGATTCATGCATGATATTCCATTTATGGCACCCCAGCGTTGCACCAGATAGCTTGAACTAAACGACAGTCATGACTTCGAATGCGGGAGGGTTAATACGTAAAATACCTCGGGACACGAAAACGTTATGCGTTTCTTCGATTATTTTAATGTATAACCGGTTGTATTAACCTTCTTCTTTCATCCCGTTGTAGTATAGTGGTTATCATCTTCACCTTCTGTTCATGAAGTTGTGGGTTCGTACCTTCGTGTGTGGGTTTTCACACACACACACACTATATATGTATTCTAAGTTTTTGTAGACGCTCTGTAAATATTAACATTATTTTCAAATACTTTCCAATACTTAAAACTTGAAATAAAAAATAACTAAAAGGAGATAAAGTTTTAATGAGATTTCCAAAATCTTTGAAAATATTTTGAAATATATAGTATCTGCAGGTAGAAGTTATATATATATACACACACACACACACACATTTTAACTGCAAACAACACGCAGTATAATTAATGTAAAGAACGACGCTTGTGTAGAAGAGCGTTCCGCACAAGATGAGGAGGGAGAACGAGCAAATGAAAAACGAGGCACCTACCAGGAATCGAACCCTGGATCATCCAATTGCCGGTCGGACATGCTATCCACTACACTAAGGTCCTCGATCAGTCGGAAGTCGTAATTCTCCTACATACGAGCGGAATCGAATGCCCTGAGGGGGCACCTTCTCATGCCGTACATATATACTGTACATTTTAACTGCAAACAACACGCAGTATAATTAATGTTCTTTATATTAATTATATTGAGTATAATTAATGTTCTTTACATTAATTATACTGCGTGTTGTTTGCAGTTAAAAAAAAAATATATATATATATATATATATATATATATATATATACACACTGAAGGGTTGCTTTTCATTCATCGGTGAACAATACAGTATTAAAATCTGTTTTCACGTACTGACGCGCCCATTCAACACGTTGCTTCTTGTACCTGAGTGTTAATGGTGACTGAATCGTAGGTTTACACGTCTTGCCAATTGTTTGGAGGATTCTACATCGAGATGTTCTTGGTACATTATGTATGCCAGCCTGCTCAAAAACCTCTTTACTTGAGGACAATGGATGTTTTGCAACTTTGCGCTTGATTACAGATATCTGCCGCCTTGTCACTTTTCTTATAGCTCCTTTATCACTTCGCTGCCTCAGTTTGGTACCCTCCGCTACAAACTTGTTTACAGTTCGATAAGCTCTGCCAAACTGCTTCGCAATTTCAATAGATTTTATATTTTCAGCGAGTAACTTGACTATTTTTCTTTTCTCAGTTGGTGTTAAATTCTTCTTCTTACCCATTTTCACCATTTAGATCCGTAAATAGAATACTTGCTTAATAATTCGGAACATCATATTTTACATATTTTTCAATAAAAAGAGGTAACTTTTTTAATTATCAAAATAGTTTATCGAAATGAATACCATCAATGCTTCTATATATAGTAATTATTTGCTATAAATTTCACTGAAATCGGTGAAAAACTTGAAAACATTTGAGAAAATGCAATCTGCTTAATAATTTGGAACGTAGTATATATATATATATATATATATATATATATATATATATAGTGTGTGTGTGTGTGTGTGTGTGTGTGTGCGTGTGTGTGTGTGTGTGTGTGGACAAAAGCAGACACATACACACACACACACACATATATACACAGACAGACACCAAACTCCACTGGCGTTTAAATCTAAACCGCATTACATGTAGCTTTGAACTTCTACTACCCTCCGGATACTAATACTATCCGGACAAATGGCACGGTCAATTACGAAAATTGGGATACACTGAACCATCCTCACCTTGCCTACTACCCACGCAGCGTACCCCGACTTCGGTAAAAAAATGGTACATTCCTACGACACGTATCCAGACTGAGAGAGAAATAATGTCAATAAAGACTCGTAAAACCGACCTGACTGTCTAAAATGAATGGAAAAGCTAAGAAAGTTAGTATTAATCACGAGAAAAACATTATACCTTTTGATTTCCGCGTTCATGAAGCAAACCCTTACTATATATATATATATATAACCTTGGTTTTGCTTCCGCCCGGATTGTTCATTCTGACGAAGGTCAAGCTTGTCACTCCACCTTAAACTTACAGTTGAACGTGGAATCCGAATCCAACCCCACCATGGGTGATCAGAAATTGTAAAGTCCTCTCCAGGACTCGATCTCACGACCTCCCGATCAACAGCCCAGCGTCTTAACCACTAGGCTACCCAGGGTATCCATTTATCTACCAACTAATTTTTTTTGTGTGGAAGAATAAACAGCTGAGTTTTGCTGCGCATCGCCTGCTGTCACCGGATCTCGATCCTGGGGCCGATAGGTTCGTAGTCAGCGATGCTAACCACTACACCATCGAGGTGCATATATATATATATATATATATATATATATATATATATATACTCGTGTGTGTGTGTGTATATATATATATATATATATATATATATATATATATACACTCGTGTGTGTGTGTGTGTTATATATATATATATATATATTATATATATATATATATATATATATATATATGATGCAAACCACACGGAAAAAGAAAAATGATTCCAAGGTCTTTCGTGTATTCAGAAGTACAACTCATCAGGGAATGAAGGGAGAGGCGAGTTGCCCAAAATATATACAGCGGGACAGAAAAACAAAAAGATTAGCACATAATTAACAAGAGTTAATGAGAGGCAAAAGGAATTTTAACAGGATTTTGTCAATTTTATACATTCCTGCACTGTTACTGAAATTATTTTTAAAATGGATAAGTGCACATTCTAGAATATTCCTTTCAATTATATCTCTGTTTTTAACGAGCGCTCTAGAACGATCCCATTTGATACTGTGATTACATCTGTATATATATGGTTAAACAATGCATTAGAAATATTTGCTGTTCTACACGCATATTTATGTTGTTTTACCCTAATATCTAAAGTTTTACCCGTTTGGCCTATACATATATACTGAGTTACATTGTGTACATCCGATCGAATACACACAACCAACCGCATTATCCGGGCTATTCTTTATTAGGCGTGCTTATTATACTTAAAGACTACATTGATACCAATTGCTTTAAGTAAAATCGAAAGATATTGAAAATTAACATGGTAAGCTAGGCTAAGGATATTTTTACGCTCAAATTCCTTTACAGTTACACTATTATAATACCTATTCTTAGTATTCTTAAGGTAGTTATCTAAAAATGAAATAGGATAAGATAATTTAGTACCAATATTCAAGATATTGCATAACTCGGAATCTAAAAATTCCGGACTGACGACTCTCAATGCTCTAAGAAACATAGCAGAGAAAATAAAAGATTTAATCGAGGGATGATGGTCAGAATAAAAATGCACGTCAGAGTTATTATTAGTAGGCTTACGATAAACTTCAAATTTGAACTGATTAAAGCATCTCCGAATTTTTAGACCCAGAAAAGATAAGCTTCCATCATTTTCTTTTTCAACCATGAACTTAATAGATGGGACTAAATTGTTGAGCCTACCAAGAAATAAGTCACCATCCAAATTATTAGGCCAAAGGCATATCATCCATATACCTGTACCAAACAAGATTAAAATTAACAATAGTAGGCAAAATTCTGCCTTAAAAAAATTCCATATATAAGTTCCAACTTACAAGATATGGTAATAACAAGGTTCCACAGAACAAAACCCACAAGTCAGGAATCTTGAAGTAATAATAATGTCATCCGATGCAGAATTTATAGAAAAACCCCATTAAAATTACAAGAGCTAGAAAAATAATGGGAATTATCTGGAAGGGTTTCCGTAGCAGAAAAACAAATCATGATAAAATTCTGGAAGAGTGTAGTCCTACCAATAATTAAGCATTGCTCAGTACTCACAAGCCCATTCAGAAGACGAGACATTGCGAACATAGAAGCCATAGAAAGGACTTTTACGTCTAAGATAGAAGAAACAAAAGATGAAGAATACTGGTCTCGACTACAATCCCTAAAACTCTTCTCCCTGGAAAGAAGACGGGAGCGGTACACAATAATATACAAAAATACCTTAAAGTTGTGCTCCTAACCTTTAAAACGAAATAGAAACACACTGGAATGAGATAAGAGGCAGACTTTGTACTGTCCCAGCTGGGGTGGTGGGACAGGGGAACATGAAAACGAGGATGGAAAATAGCCTCCGAATACGAGGCCCGAAGCTTTTTAATGTTTTGTCAAAAGAAGTGAGGAATCTCCAACCTGAATAATTTCAAGAACCATCAGAACAGGTTCTTGTGCGAAGTTCCTGACCAGCCATGCGTGGCTGGCTTTGAAGGCGGGAGAGCGAAAACCAGTTCCCTCCTCCACCAAATATCGCAAATGAGGCGGGATACTGCAGAGGAGTTGATCACAGGTTGATCCTGAACCGTAACCTAACCTGACTCACAGGACAATCGTCGAAACAATGTTCTATGTTGTACCCCAAATCCACACTTACAGTTTTGGATATCAAACAGTTAACGAAGAGCATAACTTTTACCAGCATGGCTGGTAAGTACCCTTCTCGGTTTGATGGCATTATCACAAGGTTAGGTTAAATTAAGTTAGATTAATTGATTCTTAGATAGACGGATTAAAAAAACTTCGTACCAAGCTAATACTGAGATGCGCAGGTGTGTGTGTGTGTGTGTGTGTGTGATTTACAAAGCGGCTTTTATTATAAAGTAACATAGAGTAAACAATACGCGTAAAATACTCTCAAAAGTGCGTTTGTTTCCCAACTAATCTTTTCTGTTTAATAGATATTTATACCAAATCTCAAATTGAGACAGTTAATTAAGAAAAGCCTTCATTAATCTAATTCCATATTAACATTTCATGAAAATATTATATTCGTAATAAAGTTAATAATTTATAGAATTGTAAACGCAGCCATGCATATATATTCTTTCGCATTTAACTATATATATATATATATATATATATATATATACACACACACACATGACTTTAATATCGAAACTATTAATTTTTATTATTATTATTATTATTATTATTATTATTATTATTATTATTATTACCAATGTGAATTCCTTTACTGCTCCTAAAATTTATCCTTTTCATTTCACTTTCGTTAATATTTATTTCCATTTATATCATTTCCATTTTGACGGTCATTTAAATTTTTCTATTTGTTTTTTAATTGTTCAATAGCAATTTTTTTTTATTATATTTATATTTCAATTTTTTATTCTCTATTTTCCATTTATTATTGACTCTTTTCATATTTGCATTTTCCCCTTTTTTACCTTTTTATCCATTATCCATTTTTTTTTATTTGCCCATTTTTTTTCATTTTCATTTCTTAATCCAGTGCCCATTTTTTTTTATAACTTACACTATTTTTATTTTCCATTTCCATTTTTTAGAACTTTCACCATTTTTATTTTCCATTATCCATCTTTTATTAATTCCCTTTTCTCCCGTTTCGTTTTCCATTTTCTCTGTTGTCTCTTTCACGTTTGCTCCTTCTCTCTATTTCCATTTTCACCTTATTCTTCTTTCCATTACTCATTTCGTATTAATTCCGTTTTTCCTATTTTCATTTTCCATTTTCCATATTTTTTTTTCCATTTTCATTATTCCATTTACATTTTCCCATTACCCATTTTCTATTAATTCCTTCTTCTCACTTCCATTTTCCCTATCTGCAATTTTCCCATTACCCATTTTCTATTAATTCCTTCTTCTCACTTCCATTTTCCCTATCTTCAATTTTCCCATTACCCATTTTTTTATTAACTTCTTTTTCCCATTCCTCATTTCCATTTCCATTAAATCAAGCGATTTCTCTCTCATTCTTTATTCTCGTCCGTTGATGGCGACCTTTTAATTCCAAACCTCTCTCTCTCTCTCTCTCTCTCTCTCTCTCTCTCTCTCTCTCTCTCTCTCTAAATATATATATGCATTAAGCATTGTTTCAATATTATTCTTGCATCAGCTTCAAATAAGCCATATAATGGAGTTAGGAATGGAGTCTCACTTATCCAGTAATGATGTTTTTTCTTCGATGCGCTTTTGTTCCTACAAATTAGTTTCCCGCCTACTTCAAACCACCTATATATATATACACATAACTTGGAAGCATATATTTACATTCTATTTCAATTTTTTTTGCTTTTCTCCGTTGTGCATTAAAGTTTTCGGGAAAAGCTTTTGCCAAGCTTTTCAAAAGTCTTTCCATGCAAAGCTTTTTTTGTACCACTTTTAACGCTGAAATTATTTTATCTTTTTTTTTATCTTTTTTTTTTATCGTTTTTCTTCATCTTTTTTTTTTTCTTTTTTACACATGCACGTACACTTTGATTTATTTTTATTTTATTTTGCTATTTTATCTTAATTTTATTTTTTAAATGTAGTTTCTTGGGGGGGGGGCAACGTTTTAAAAGAAATTTTAAAATTTTAAGTTTCTTATTAGTATGAATATATATATATATATATATATATATATATATACATACATACATACACACACTCTGTTACATATTGAGGTTGTATAAATAAATTCGAAATTTACAGTATATATATATATATATATATATATATATATATATATATAATATTTAAAAAAATAGTTAAATACATAAATATTGTAGTGTAAATAAATTAATTGTGATGTTTACCTATATTGTAAAAACTGTACAGATACGCCCTTCATTGCCAAGGGCAACTAAAGAGACATTCCATTTTTATCTTTCTTTCGTTTCCCACGAAAGATCAAGCTTGCAAAGGAAACAATCTAAATTATTTCGTTAACTACACAGTTGGCTGAGAAAACCCCATTATAATCGATATTTTATAAATAAACAATGTAATTTCTCTCTTTCTTCTAGCTATTTGTTAATTCTTGGTGATGTTTACATAGAAGCCGTCTTTTTCAGCGCTCCTCACGCAACGACTCTGGTGTATATATATAGAAAGAGATCTTTACTCTCTTTTTATAACCTATCTTAACTTTCAGAAACTTTTGTGTTCCTCTTTCAAACATGTTTCTTTCATGTCGGGCTTTTTTTTTTTTGCCTCGTGTTTGAACAAACGTCTTCTTGCAAAGGTATATATATATATATATACATATATATATATTGCAGCAGCAGCTCGAGATTCAAAATTCATTCATGTTATTTCGTGTTCTGTTTTTAGCGCTTTATTCTGTCAATAATGGAGATAATAAAATGGGATTTTAACACAAAAGACAGTTGATCTTGAAAAACACTTCTAATCACTTATTTTGAAACACACTTTTTTAGATATTATTTACAAACGAATTTTGAGTGATAAAAAATTGAAAAATTCTCGTTATATTCGGTATCACAAGAATTCTATTTATAAAAGGGGTAAATTTTTTGGGGGTGTATATTTCTTTGGAGGTGTTTTTTTTTTTTTATGTTTGTTTTGTTTTTTAAAGATATTTTTTTCTGAATTTTGGGTGATTATTATTATTATTATTATTATTAAATGAATATTGAGTCTAGGCAGTAGTTCGATGAGTGACCGTCCTCCGCGACCAGATGATGTAGTGACCAATGGTTTGGGTTCCATGTAAAATTGTAGGTCCCTTCCTTCATATGACCTTGACCAGTACGAAGGGTGTTAAGTGTTAACCCCCAAAATATTGTCGGGTAATACGAATTAGGAATTTAGTAAATAGTTAAAATTGTAATGAAAAAAATTTGGATTATATATATATGTGTGTGTGTGTGTGTGTGTGTGTGTGTGTGTGGTGTGTGTGTGTTGGAAGGAGGGGGCAAAAGGCAAGCGCTCGCAAAAGTGACACCTCCACAGAAGACGAAGAGAGACAAAAACAAGGTCTCCAAGTCTCAATGATGCCATTTTTCTTTTTCTTTTTTTTTAATATAAACTTTGCAAAGTTTATATTAAACTTGTATAGTATACACACTACACAAGTGTTAGAGGCATATATATATATATATATATATATATATATGTGTAGTAAGGAATAGAGGGAGAAGTGTGTGTTTGAGAGCATGTTGAATTGCTCAGAGGGTAGATGAGACACGGGAAAAAAATCAGCTAAGGAGGACAGTGACAGGAGAAACGATTTTTTTTTTTATTTATTTATTATGTACAAGAAGTTATCATTTCGTCGTTGCATCATTTCTTCCTGGTCTGTCTAAAATTAGGACTATTGATATATCGATCGACAGTGGGTCCACCTAACGATCACTCCTGAAACAACATGGCAGTTAATAAATGCAAAAAACTTCACTTTTTTCTACGTGAAGGTCAAAATATGAAAATAAAAACCCACTCTAATAGACAGAGTTTATTTCCACAACAGTTTCGACGCCCACTGGCATCCACCCGAGGAGGATGCCAGTCGGCGTCGAAACTGTTGTGGAAATAAACTCTGTCTATTAGAGTGGGTTTTTATTTTCATGGCAGTTAATGTTGACGATCCACGATCGGGTCGATTTCACACAATAAACAACACATTTACCACTCTTTAATTCAGTCCCAAATTTCTTTCAATAAGAGTTTCAGTAGACGTCCTTAGAGAATATATATATATATATATATATATAAATATATATATATATATATATATAATATATATATATATATATATATATATATAGAGAGAGAGAGAGAGAGAGAGAGAGAGAGAGAGACAGGCAGACACATAGACAGACAGACAGACAGACAGACAGAGGCAAAGGAAAATTAATTCTTGCCGTGATTAAATTACTTTATACACACACGAATGCATCCCCCTCGACTTCGTCAGCGTTTCCTTCAGAAAGCTCCTCCCGCCCTTAATCCTGAAGGGATGAAAAGGTCCCCCCCCCCGCCTTTCTTGCCTTTCGAAAGCGCCTATTGAATAGACGGTGAACGGAAGCATCTGAAGAGGAAATATTACATAAATAACAGAAAATCGACCTACCTTCTGAAAACTATTAAAGAAAATAGTTTTCCTATACGAGAGGGTCGAGGTCTTTTGTGCCTCACAGTGCCAAACCAAATATCAATAAGACTGGGTATATATATATATATATTCCCGATCATTGGGTTGGGCACGAGGCGCTTTAACCACCGGCTTGTAAACAAGTCGGATATTCGGAGTTGTGCCATTTCCGGGATTGAAGAAGAGACGGATCTCACCTTAATTAAAGACCTTCGTTCTAATTCTGATTCTCTGGAGAGAAAATATGGGTCATGTAGAAAAGAGGATTACCAGATATTGAAGAGAACGAGGCAAAAAGGCATTGCTGATGTTTAATGATGAATTTTCCTCCTTATCTCTCTCTCTCTCTCTCTCTCTCTCTCTCTCTCGTATCCAATTAAATTCTAGTATGGTATTTTAGGTTTTCTTTTCAAATGTTCTAAAGAAATTTTGCTATTGAATGTTTATTTTCCTTGTGACATGCCGGATACTGACGAGTCTCTTTTGAAATATGGTCTTTGGCTATATTGAGTAACATTTTTTATGATAATAGGTCAACACACATCTTAATTATAAAATATTTTAATGGTAACCCTTTTATGGGCAGATTTTGTCGATATGACGTTTCAGTTCTTATTTATGGTCATGGCTTATTCGCTGTTGATGTCCATAAGCGTCTTTCAAATATTTTTACATATTTGAGCCCTTTACATGGTTAAACCATGTATTTGCTACCAACCCTAATTTGGTTGAGAATATTATTAAAGTGATATGTCGATAGTTGATCACTTTCCTATACATGTATCCCGCTTCAATGTTGTGTTTAATATTGCTCAACAGGTTTTGATTGTTCTGATAAGTGTACGTTTGTAAATTGAAGTTTATTTAGTGGTAATTTAATGGTAATTTAAGAGCTTCTTATGATTTAAATTTGGATACTACTGTAAATTAAGTGAAATTAATAAATTTATTTAACATATTTCAGTGTAATATAATTGATGGTGAAAATAAAGATCACTGTAAAAGACTCGATGAATTGTTTGATAAATGTGTAAGTGTTTCATTGTCAGCGCCTCAGTGGTGTAGTGGTTAGCGTCGCTGACTACGAATCCATCGGCCCCGCGATCCAGACCCGGTATCTATCTTAAAGTCAGTCGACTAATAGAAGAAGCCTCAAAATTGAACAAGGTGCCGTTACATCGAAGAAATGAAAGTTTTGCCTTAAAAGTAGCTCAGGATGATGAAATGTTTGATATATCTTCTTGTGAATGCTATGATAAGGGAATTGATAGGAAATCTTGCGGGTGTAAGGATAAATTATCAATGGCAGAATGGAAGTCTTTTGTGGGTCAAAAACAAAGAAAAAATCAGTTAGGACCAATTGATCGCATAGCTAGTTCAACAAAGAAGAGATCTTAAGCAAGAGCCCAAGAAGCACAAAACCGTCACCTGAAAGCACAAGAAGAAATGACTGAAGCCACCAATGTTTTACCATCTTAATTTAAAAATACCGAAGAAGAAATGGATTCAGAGAGTCACGATGTAGATTATGAGGCCGATTTAGAACTGACTGAGAATATTCAGAACAGGCACTCCTATAAAAACCTAGCATTAACAGCAGATCGTTATCGTGTAAGTTGTAGAGCTGCAGCTGCAATAGTCAATGCAGCTTTAAAAGATATGGGGATCCTTAACCACACCAACATGCTTGACAGAAAGAAACTAGAAAGAGAAAGAAATCGCATGGGTGAAACAAATACTTTTAGGTCTAAATCCGAAAATCTGAAGATGGAGTGCCTTGGATTTGATGGAAGGAAAGATAACACATTAACTAAAAGTAGAAAGATAAAAGAAGAACACTATGTTATTGTGAAAGAACCTGGAAGCATCTATGTAGACCATGTCACACCAGATAATGGAACTGCTCGCTGCATAGCAGAAGAGTTGATAACTGTTATTACAAACTCGAACAGCACAGATACTATCAAAGCTTTACTGTATGACGGTACTCCTGTAAGTACAGGAAAAATTGGTGGAGCCATAAAACTGGTTGAAAGTCGTCTTAACAGACCAGTGCAGTGGTTGGTGTGCCTCTTGCATTTGAATGAGCTGCCTTTTATGCACGTCTACAAAGCCATTGATGGTAAAACAACCGGTCGAAATAATTTTGTGGGTTCAATTGGGAATAAACTGAAAACAGATTTAACAAAATTGGAGGTAGTCAAATATTCTCGCGTAAAGGGAAACATTAAAGAAATTCCAGCAAATGTTGTGAAGGAGCTAAGCAGTGATCAACGATATCTCTATGATATGTGTCTGGCAGTGCAAACTGGAGACACTTCTCAAGATCTGTCCACTCGATCCCCAGGTGCCCCTAACCATGCTCGCTGGCTAACTCTAGCCAACAGGGTCCTTCGATTATATATCTCAACGCCAAATCCCGATATAAACCTTCAAGATATAGTCAAGATTACTATGCAGTTCTATGCTCCAGGGTGGTTTTGGATAAAATCTCATCCTAATGCAACTGATGGTGCATATAACTTTTGGCATTTATGCTTGCTTCGAAATTTAGATGAACAACATAGATCAATCATAGAACCAGTATTAAAGAATAACGCCTACTTTGCCCACCCAGAAAATATACTCATATCAATGGTAACTGACAAGAGACTAGAAATTAGGGAGCAAGCTATTCAGAAAATCATCCTTTCAAGAACAGGATTTTCAGGTACCAGAAACTTTGAGTTGCCTCGAACCCTCAATTTCCAATCTACTGACAACACCGAGATGATCGATTGGCAAAAAGAGATCATTACTCCTTCACCACTGCTAAACAATTTTAGCGACGATGAGCTACTACAGGCTCGATGTAAGCCACTGGAGATAGTTTCTTTTTCATGCCACAGTCAAAGTGTGGAAAGGGCAGTGAACCTAGTAACAAAGGCATGTCAGGAAAGAATAGGATCTGACAACCGTCAAAATTTTATCTTAAACTCATTAGAATCAAGGCGAAAACTGCCCAAGTTTGAATGGAAGGCCCAATGGAATGAATAAGAAACATATGAAACAAAATTTCCTAATGATATTGAAAATTTCTTCCCTTTTGATGTGATAAGGAACAATGAAAAAGTTAATTGAATTTTAGCATATTTATTATGCCTCTAATTTTTTCTTCTGTATATATTATTGGACTTAATTAATTTTCCTAATAATGTACATTATTAAATAAAATATTATACGTTAATAAAGATTTATGTCATCAAAAAACCTGAATGTAGAGTAAGTCTCGTATAAATGGAATATTCTTCAAAATAGGTAAAAAAGTGAAAAATTGTGCCAGGGGTAGGCACCTTTTTGAATATAAAATTTCGACCCGTCCTATATATATATATATATATATATATATATATATATATATATATATATATATATATATAATATATATATATATATATATATATATATATATATATATATATATAATAGAACCTTCTTAAAGTGACCCACTATCGGAACCAAACAAAAGTGGTTACTCCAGGCAGGTGGTCACCATAGGAAAAAATTAGTTCTTCTCCGAAGAAGGTTAATAACAAAGTGACCGCCTTTTTTTCAGTCACACGTGTTTGATCTCCAAAAGGATTATTTTACTAATTAAACTAAAAAAATAAAAAATAAAAAATTTTTGCATTGAAAATTAATTGATTTTACTTTCTGTGCATTCAATTCTGAAGACAATTTTCCATATATTATTTATAGGTATGAGTCATGACAGGATTAAGTTGTAAGACCATTGTGTTATTAAAATCATACGGTCACTTTAACAGATTAAATTCTATACAAAACTGGCCACTTTCCACAATATGCAGGTGGTCACTATATATATATATATATATATATATATATATATATATATATATATATATATATATATATATAAGAAAAATATACATTTTAAATATATGATTTTTGCCGGAATCACAGGAAAGTGGTCACTTTAGTCGGGTGGTCATTCTTCAAAGATGATCACATCATTGGCATGTTTAAATATATATATATATATATAAGCTTATATTAGGGTGGCCCTTAGTTGTATGTGATTTTCTGAAATGAAATATTTTTCATCTCCCAACCTCCAAAGTTGTTATAATCCATGTAAAAATGCTCTGTGTAAAATTTCAGCTCAATCAGACAATATTAAGATGGCCCCCAAAGGCCCTAAAGTTTCAGATTTTAACAATATTGAAATTTTTTTCATATAAAACCGTTTTTATCTTCTTTACAGTGTTTTATTCGAAAGAAATATAGAATATGATCGAAAGAGAATTCAATTTACAATAAATTTAGTTATAACCATTATTTACTTAAAACCAAAATTGGACGAGATATTCACGGAAATTGAAAAGTATCATAAGTGCGTAAAAAACCGCTTCTGGAAGGTTCTAGAAAGTTCTGCGCCTGCGGCCTATATAAGCGGCGTAATTATTTGTTGTAAATAAAATTCACTTTCGATTATGCTTTGTGATTATTTTCCCAAACAAATTTTGCAAATGAATTATAAAGGTTTTATATTAGAAATACCAATTATCGGTGAATTTTGAAAATTTAGGGCCTGTGGGGGCCACCTTAATATAGCCCAAATGAGCTGAAATTTTGCACAGAGCACATTTTTATATATTGGAAGAAGATTAGGGGTTGGGAGCAAGTAATTTCAAAAGTTGAAAAATAGGGGCCACACTAATATATATATATATATATATACTTTATGTTATTTTGTGAGTTTGAGCGACAGTTCAGGATCGACCTCCGGTTAACCCCTCTACAACATCCTGCCTCATTTGCGGGATTTGGTGAAGGAGGGAATTGATTTCTATATATATATATATATATATATATATATATATATGACAAAATCGCTGTATTTTCTATTTGAAAAATTAAGCAAATAGTAAATAATAAGTTTCAAATAGATATTTTTTTTGTGTGAATTACGCATGTACAAATTTTGTAAAATAATTAATTAGAATTATTTATTAATAAAATGCTTAAATTTGTAATAATCTTACGAGACCCTCGGGTAAAAATGTCCTAAAGTCTGCAGGAAAAAAAAAAAAAAATCTGAAAAGAACATTATAATTTTTTAAAATTCCATTTGAAATATTCATAACTTACACCGATTTTATTATATATATATATATATATATATACAGAGGGGTGATAAAAGTAGATAGATACCTTCTATTTTCTTTTTTTTTTTAGTTTTTTTATTATTTAATATTACAAGTTAATAAATGTTAATAGATTTATTGAATAGCTGTGTTTAGAATCGTGTTTGCTTTCCTCTTTTTATTACGTTAAGGCGACACACGTTCTGGCATTTTATGGATGAGCTTTGCCTTTTGTTCTCGAGAACAATTATTGTAGGGTCCAGGCCCTCTTAGAGGTCCAGAGAGGCCCGGACCACTTCCAGCTCTTGAGGCCCGTAGCTAAACCTAATTATTACTTTCACTACAAAACATTATATTCAAACCTGAAAGTTTCTAAATTTGAGGCCCCTCCCCTTTAAGCTTGAGGCCCAGGCCAAATGGCCCTCCTAGCCCCCCCCCCCCCCACTCTGATAGGCCCTGGTAGTGTCTATTTTCTTTTGTCAACCCTCTGTATATAGAGTGTATATATATATATATATATATATATATATATATATTATATATATTATATACGTAGAGAGAGAGAGAGAGAGTAGTATAAGTTTAAAGAGTGAGTAAATATTACCTGCTTAATTAGCGGTTTTGCAGGCATTTATTTAAACGTTTCTGAAGCCTCATTTGATCTCAGAGGATAAGAAAATAATCTTAAAATCATTAAGAGAAAACAAAAATGATAAACTCAACTTTAATTTAGAATTTTAAAAAAGTAAAATCATAATTCAGTGCAGAAGATGCATAATATATATATACATATACAGGGTGATTCAACAAAATTTTAATACTTACATGGGGTTTTATTTTTTTATTTCCAATTTATTTGTAAACATTTTCTGTGATGTAAACAGTGCTTCATACAGTCTCTACTTGCCGTCCGCGGATATCTATGCATATATGAAAGCGGTCAAACGTTGCTTTCAGAGCTTTAAGCACATCTCTGATAGTATTGATTGGATGACATCTGTAATTCTTTCCCATATAAGTGTTATTTTTTTTAATCACCCTGTATATTGGAGAAATGAGAAACATATTGAACCTTTAATGCCTAGAAAAGCGTCTTCTCTTCGGAAAATGAATAAAATCGTCTGTCATTAACCAGAACTGCATGCTAAAGTAGGCGGTTAACAAAAATACCAAATTGTGGTCAATATTCTGCATGGTCAAAATTTTATACCATTTCCAATTCTAATATTTAATGTGATGATTGAAAAGCGCGCGTACCCTCAGAAATGAAGAGAGAGAGAGAGAGAGAGAGAGAGAGAGAGAGTGGGATATGAGCACCAATTGCTGTACTGAGGAGGAGCTTATGCCCGAGGTTAATCCAGACTCTTCAGAGAACTAATTTATTTCAGAGATTTTTTTCTTCAAAATTTTGCATGGGGGGTGGGGAGCAGGCCCCGTGATTTACCGTATTACTTCCTCATATTGTGTTCCCAACGACGGAAAGAGGATATATATGAACACTTTCTTCTAAGACGGACGAAAATTACCACCTAAAAGTATACTTTTCCCCTCTCTTTGACGATTCCCCTTTATTATCATTATTATTATTATTATTATTATTAGTAGTAGTAGTAGTAGTAGTAGTAGTAGCAGTAGTAGTAGTAGTAGTAGTAGTAGTTATTATTAGTTTGGGTTTTAAAAGGTCCCATTCAACTGACCTGTGTATTTGTTTTGAAGGAAATTGTATTTAAACTAACTGTCATTAATTCAACTATTTATAGTTGTCTTTTGTATATAAAAAAATCCTATAATAAAGTCAATCACGATATTTAATTTTAAAAATTAGAAGATAGGAATGTTCTGCTATATGCTTTAAACTTATTGAAATTTTGGTACACACACCAAACTTTTATTGCAGGGACCCCCCAGTGGGGGGGGCTGAGGTGGCTAGCCACTCCCCTTGCCTTAGTAAATTTACTATTTTTTCACAATGCTAACTTTTTGTAACGGAAATTTTTATGTACAAGAGAATCTTTTGATGTACGAAAGACATTATCTTATGTTCTTTGAAAGCATGGCAAAATGTGTAGCATATCAATGAGCGAAATAGACACCAGAAAACATTCTTTAGAAGCTATTTGAGGCAGATTTTGATACCAACCACCCCCATCACCCAAATCCTGGAGGAGCCCCTATATTGTTAGGTGGGGCAATGTATTGTCCGAATTGGTTCCTCATGCGGAGTTAGACAAGGTTCCTTATTCTCTCCTCTGCTGTTTAATATATATATATATATATATATAATATATATATATATATATATATATATATATATATATATATATATTGCTGGATTAATTACTTCCCTTAATGAAGCAACAGTGGAATGATGTATAGATTACGTGAGGATAAATAATTTAGTCTATGCCGATGATATGGTGCTAATAAACCCTTCGCTTAAAGGTCTGAATCATCTTATAAATATTTTCGAATAATATTCACAAAATCGTTACATTAATTTTAATGTTACTAAAACTAAGGTTATGCGATTCCATCCTGATAGCTCAAACTAAGCGGCTAATATTATTTTCAAGATCAGAGATGAACCAATAGAGAAGGTACAAAAATTTAATTACTTGGGTCAAACTATCACCTTGAGTGACGACGACTCAGACATAAGGAAACAATATCGAAGTTACTGTAAGGCAAACATGATTTCAATCCTAGAAAAGCAGAGGGGGATCCAATCATCAGGCGGGGTCCAATTGAATCCCGCTATGCATTCCAAGGTTAAAGAAAGAACTTTAGATTCTGTACGAGCGAAGCTAAAGACACTCTTTTTCGTACTTTCTACACTAAACTATATGGGCAGCGACTGTGAGCTAATTATAAAAAAAGTTCTGACAGAACCCTAAATTTGCTTTACAAATGATCCTATAGACTGCTGCATAAGTTACCCCCACAAGATCTTCAGCCTCTCAAATGTTCGCTAATCACAACGTTTCGAGCCTCGAGGTAACAAGACGTGCTCAATACAGTCTAATGTGAAGAATTAAAAACTCAGACAACCCAATTGTCCTAGCTATTCATCAGTCCTGCTACAGTCTTCTACACTACGAATGTCTTGGTAGGAAAGTGTTCCCACTTAACGCCTGCAATATCTTTTCCATTAAATGTATTAGTACTACCTTCGGGAACCTGTTATTACTAATTTTATTATTTCTCGTTTCATTACGTGTATTATTGTTAGTTCTTTACTGCCGTAGTGTTTTTTTTGTTTATTATATTTATTGTTTAATTAGTTATATCGTTGATTTTCTTGATGGATAATGTACCATTTTTACAGGCTCTGTCTCCTGCCAATAAACATTATTATCATACATATATATAATATATGATACACACAGACCGTGCATGGAACAAGGAACTCTTCTAGGAAAATTAAATCCACTATAGTCCGAATAAGTAATGGTAATAAGTAGTTCATTCCCATCATGAAACGGACGTGTTATGTGCCTTGAAAAGTGGACGCTCAATTCTGTCAGTTGAGGTTTAAGTTTTGGTTTCTGGCTAAAAATATAATAGTTACCCCTTTTTCTTTGATGTATTCAATCTGACGTGAAGGCAGCGAGTCTTTTGCTTATATTGAGGTTCTAAATGTAGCTGGGCTAGGCTGCTTTAAACCCTAGATCCTGTCCCAAAGCTAGATCCTATCTGCTTTGCAGATAGCTGGTGAGGGAGGCTATATTTTTGGGACCTCTTTGCGAGTGACCCGTTGCCCACGTCGGGCTAACATCATGAAAAAGAAAAAACTATAGTATTTGTCATTTACCATTACTTATTCGGACTATAGTGGATTTAATTTTCCTAGAAGAGTTCCTTGTTCCATGCACGGTCTGTGTATATCATAAAAAACCTCAGGGAACCATTCTGAGTTCATTCCCATATACAGTATATATATATATATATATATATATATATATATATATATATATATACAGGGTGTCCCAAAAAAACTATATACTCTTTAGCATCATATATATAAGAGTATATAGTTTTTTTGGGACACCTTATACATATATATATATATATATATATATATATATATATATATATTAGTATTTCCACTACGTGTATTTTATACTTTAATTTTATTTATTTATGTTTTGTAGCGTTTGCTTTGGGTATTTTTTATTATAACTCGTTTTAGTACGTGTGTCGTATTTCTCTTTTAGTGATAATTTTTAGTCTTTTAAAATTTATTATTTTGTTTGACTTACGGTATCTTATCTTTTATTACCTTCAAGAATATTATTCTCTTTTATGGGATTTGTATCCTGCCAATAAAGATTATCATTATCATGATCATTAACATTATTATCAAATAAAAAGTCAACATTTGTATTTAATACAGAGAGGGTTAGTATATATATATATATATATATATATATATATATATATATATATATATATGGGAATGAACTCAGAATGGTTCCCTGAGTTTTTTATGATACACACAGACCGTGCACGGAACAAGGAACTCTTCTGGGATAATTAAATCCACTATAGTCCGAATAAGTAATGGTAAATGACAAATACCATAGTTTTTCTTTTTCATGATGCAAGCCCGACGTGGGCAACGGGTCTCTCGCAAAGAGGTTCTAAATGTAGTGGGGCTAGGCTGCTTTAAACCCTAGATCCATGTCCCAAAGCTGGATCCTGTCTGCTTTGCAGAGAGCTGGTGAGGGAAGCTATATTTATGGGACCTCTTTGCGAGAGACCCGTTGCCCACGTCGGGCTTGCATCATGAAAAAGAAAAACTATGGTATTTGTCATTTACCATTACTTATTCGGACTATAGTGGATTTAATTATCCCAGAAGAGTTCCTTGTTCCATGCACGGTCTGTGTGTATCATATATATATATATATATATATATATATATATATATATATATATATATGCAAAGAAATCACAAAGCAACACGTGATCTTTTTAATAAGCAAATAAGTTCTTTGCTTATATATATCTATATATATATAGTGTAGTGGTTAGTGTGGTGTAGTGGTTAGCGTCGCTGACTACGAATCCATCGGCCCCGGGTTCGAGACCCGACGGCAGCTGGCGCGCAGCAAAACCCAGCTGTTCATCTTCCCACACAATAAAGAAAGTGGTTGGTAGATAAATGGGTACCCTAGGTGTCCTAGTGGTTAAGACGCTGGGCTGCTGATGGGGCGTGGTTCGGATTCCATGTTAAACTGCAGGTCTAAGGTGGAGTGAAAAGCTTGCTTGACCTTTGTCAGAATGAATAATTCGGGCGGAAGCTAACCAAAGGTTAACGAAAGGTAATATATATATATCGCTGGCATTCTGTAAATTCCTTCTTCACCTCCAGCAGAAGAATTTCTCACGTCTACCAAAAAAAAAAAAACAAGAAGTCATGAAATTTAACCACGTGTGTTCGAACATCGCCTGGAGAGAAAACCCTTTCTCGAGATGCATAACAAACAAACACAATGCTTTAGATGTACACCCTCTTCAGCGAGGACTATAAAAGCAGCCACCGGCCTTCTCAACTCCTTTCTAATATGGATTGGTCGATGGCCGCGTGGCTTTGTACGAGATAGAGAGCTTTTCTCTTCAATCCCGCGAGAATGTGACGGCGGTTCCGCCGTCGGCACGGCATCTGTTGTCACTTTTTTATAGGGCTTCTGCTGACCTCCTGGTGGGGTTAGTAGGCCTCGAGGATCGGATCCCGAAACCTATAAAAAAAAAAGAGTTTGCTCTTAACACCTGCGCGCGCCTGGTTGAACCCGTGGGCATCTATCTATCCGTCCTCCTCTACTTACGTTCTCATTTTCCTACCTCCTTTTTTATCATCTTTCCCCATCTCTGTATCTCTTCTTCTTCCGTTTAAGCTTCTCTTTCTCTCCGTCTCTTTACTTGGTCACATCGACCATCGACCTCAACTCCTCAGTCGCTCTATAACCAGCATCGCAGAAAGTTGGACTCTGCTTCCGCTACTGCCTCGTCCGACTCTCAACCGACTCTCAACCGACTCGACCTCCGTTCATTCGACTTTAGATACTCGTTTCTCATTCAAGAATGGATCTCATCTCACCGTTTCAAACTTGAAATCTCTTCAGCCAACATCGCTCAACTTCTTTAATCGCCGCCGTAATTTGCTCGTCAGTCCCACGACACTGCGCAGCGCTTACAATCTTTCCCATTTATATAAATACTGCATACCCTTATATTATTTCACTTAATTTGTCTGTCTATTTTGAATGTTAATAAGAGAGGTAACTGGAACCATAGTTTTCTTGCCCTTCCACTACATATATATATATATATATATATATATATATATATATATATATATATGGGAATGAACTCAGAATGGTCCCCTGAGTTTTTTATGATACACATCATATATATATATATATAATAAATTGTATTAAAATCGAATTAGGTAAAATATATAAAGTGTTAAGCAAAAAAATCAACGAGATGCGCCCGCGAAATAAAAGGGGACTAGTTAATTGTTTTATTTGAATTTAAAAGCTGTTCGCACAGTTATGTAAATTTCTCCATTCGCTTAGTATGGAAACACCATGAAATTTGCATGAAAGGAATTATTTTAGTTTTTCTTTTCTTTTATTTTTAAGTTATATATTTTTTTGGGGGGGAGGGGGGGGGGCATTAGAATTACTGGACTTAGTTTTTTCCTGTTGGATGCAATATAAGGATATATATATATATATATATATAGGGTGTCCCAAAAGTCTGGAACCATAGGGTAAAATAAGTAATTCATGTTTTTCCGTTTATGCAAGTGTACATGATGTCTTTGAATAAGGAAGAACGCATCCAGGTAATTCTGCTCGTAGGAAATCGGAGTCAGAGGGAGGTCGCTGAGGAATTTAACAGATTGCATCCGGACCGCGCGCCGATAACACACAGCTGTGTCGGCAAACTTGTAGCAGAGTTCAAGGAAACGGGATCCATAGGAGATAAACCACGCAGTGGACCTCGGAGGACAGCCACCGACGATGACACAGCCGCTACCATCCTCGCTCATTTCACAAACAGTCCCCAAAAGTCTCTTCGGCGTTTTTATTGCCGTTTTTATTATTTTGCCCTATGGTTCCAGACTTACGGGACACCCTGACTTATGGGACACCCTGTATATAATACAGGGACTAAAGTGGCTTATATATATATATATATATATATATATATATATATATATATACATATATATATACACACACACACACACGACGGTACTTCAATAAGTATCCGCACTTTTTATTTTAGTGATAATATAGTATATATAATATATACTCGTAATAACGAGCCAAACTGAGATCTATATGCTTATTTAGGTTAGCAACACTATAGGATTATTTAGGCTAGCAACAGTATAGGCTTATTTAGGCTACTCGTAGCTGTCACGTATCATACGAGTAGTGAGCATGGCTGCACCGCTTTTAATTTGTACTCTGGAAGAATAGAGATCCGTGGTTGTTTTTTGTGGGCAGAAGGTGTGAAAAGAGCTGAAATTCACACACGTTTATGTGCTCAGTATGGGAATAATGGGTTGCCACGGCGAAGTGTGTACGAGTGGAGTCAAATGTTCAAGGAAGGTCGGACATGTGTGACAGATGCTCAGCGCTCAGGACGACCGTCAACATCAACCAGTGGTGACAAGCAGGAAGAAACCAGAGCCATGATTTTCGATGACAAAAGATTAACAATAAAAGAAATTGCATCTTCATTAGACATCAGTCAAGGGTCAGCCTATTCGATAGTTCATGATATTCTTGGCTTTCACAAGGTTTGTGCAAGATGGGTGCCCAAACAGTTGATAGAAGAGCACAAGCGTAATCGTATGGACGTCTGCTCTCGTCTTTTGGCACGGTATCATAATGAGGGTGAAAACTTTTTGGAGCGCATTATCACTGGAGATGAAACCTGGCTCCATCACTATGAACCAGAAAGCAAACGACAGAGCATGCAATGGAAGCATCCAACATCTCCCGTTGCAAGGAAGTTCAAAGCGCAGCCGTCAGCAGGTAAAGTTATGTTAACACTGTTTTGGGATACACGAGGCCCTATCCTTAAACATTATCTAGAGCGTGGAACTACAGTAACAAATGCATCGCATTCTGACATGCTTCGGAATGAGTTAAAGCAAGCAATTCGCACAAAACGAAGAGGGAGATTGTCGGAAGGTGTTATTCTGTTACACGACAATGCGCGCCCTTATACCGCTGCACAGACTAGAAAATGCCTTCAAGAACTTAAATTTGAAGTTCTCGACCATCCAGCCTACAGTCCAAACCTGGCACCTTCGGATTTTTACCCGTTTGGACCACTAAAAGACACTTTGAGAGGTCAGCGATTCCAAGGCGATAATGACCTGAAGGAGGCGGTGCATGACTGGCTACGCACACGGCCAAAAACATTCTTTTGTGATGGCATTAGGAAGCTTGTAGATGGCTGGACTAAATGTATTGAGAAACAGGGAAACTATGTTGAGAAGTGATGTGTTTATAATCTATCAGATGTGAAAATAAAATTGTGAAAATAAAAAATGCAGATACTTATTGAATTACCCTCGTGTGTATGTGTATATATATATATATATATATATATATAATTATATATATATATATATATATATTGTAAAATTAGTGTTTAGGTTTTAAAAAAAAAGCATTTCTGAACATTTCGTTCCCTGCTTTTAAAGCACGTTCAAAGTTGCACATGTTTTGACTTCCTATTATTTATACTGGGCATGTTTAGAGACTTTTAAATATGTTTAATATAATGTTGGCATATAATTGAAGATGAGACGGAATGTAAATAAAAAACAAAAACATTTAAGATTCACAACTTTATTTATTTAAAAAGAAAAGTTTTAAGAATATCGAAAAAATCTGACATCCTCATAACAATTTTCAAACTTAGGTTGAAGGAACCTCTAACATGTTTACGTATATTAATTCACACTTAAGTAAACTAAGTTCAGGTTTTATTTATGATTTCAGACATCATCTCATTGGTTCTATGAAACATATTTTTTTAAAGTAAAATTGCTAATAAATAATTGTTCAGGAGGGACAGAAAATGGCACAGTGCCCAGGCCAAGCTAATACGATAACCATTGCTTTATCTCTTGTATGATTATTACCAGTACCATCAGGAATCGAAGTCCCGACCTCAGTATTTTCAATTCGTGTATACTCTGTAAAAAAAAAAAATTTACTTTTCATCTACTTTCAAATCCGAGCGTATATCTGGTACATCTGACATTAAATATATTTTCCGAATACGTTTGCTTGTTGTAGGTTGTACGTAGAAAGTACAGCGCAGTATGGGAGATCAAAGTATAAAATACAAATTAAATTTATTTCGGATTTAGTTCCATTCCAACATACTCCGTGAAACATAACTAAATTCTCTGATATTAAATTTTAATACTTGAAATTTTTTCATTTAGCTCTTATGCAATTACGCATATTGTATACAAAGAAACAAATATGTAGATTTCTTCCCCTTACCGGATTCGAATCGACGACAGCGAGAATTTCCAAGCAATGTACACTTGTACAGAGTCCTTATTCCATTAGACCACTCGGGGTTACGTGGCTGCTTGAACATAGGGTATTTATAATCATGGCCGTAACTACCTATGAGGTCACCGAGGTCCGGACCTCGGTAATTATTTCCTAAAAAAAAAAAAAGAGACTGAACCGTTCTCCGTGTATGAAACACATATTACCGCTTTTCTTTTGAAAAGAGGGAGCGTCGAGCGTTTTGTGTTTTGTGTTTAGTGTATAGCTTGGGTTGTGTTTGTAGATGTCATTTTGGTCTGAATTTTGCTCGTCCCGCCGCGCTCGAAAAAATCTGGACCTCACTAATTTCTAAACCCTAGTTACGGCCCTGTTTATAATTTTGCTCTACATTACAATTTTATTAAACATTATTTTTTATTTTTCAAATTAAAATAACAACTAATATTAATTTTCAATGGATGGATTGTTTATACATGTTATGAATGTTTGCATGAAACCTTAATATTTTGTAGCAGTCAGCCATAAGACACGAATACAGTGTACACTTAATTTCCTTGATATAATTAATGAGTGCACGATAATACACCCAATATGAATTTTCATTTTATAATAAATATATTTATTAGAGTTTATGTTATTTACAAAAAAAAAATAGCTTAGAGACTTAAAATAAGGCCCGGGCCATTCTGAGCATTTATTTTTTGTTCTTTTATAGTCATGTCTTCATTGCGAATGTGCAACTTTTCTTCGCGTTTGCGCTTAACCAGAGAAAATTGTCACAAATTTCTAGTTGTGAAAGCAATCTCTCCACACCCAGCCTAAAAGATAATGAGCACTGAGCAGTACTGCATCTGAGAGCGCACATAGCTTTTATAAATGATGATTAACTGTTTATCGTTAAACTAGTGCCTGGCTCCGAAATAATAGACCAAATTTTCAGGCAGCCATTTTTGTGAGGGATCTGAAATATGAGAGATTGGATGTAAGAGTGAGGTCTCAAATCTCAATACTGGGGAAAAAGAGGAATATTTTACTATTATTAAAATTATATAAGGAAAAGGAGGATAAACTCTTTTGCTTTTGTGACATTAAATGATACCATAGTTTGAGATATTCACTCCACTACTCGGACAAGAGCAGTATTTAGAGATTGTACTGTAGTTTCCTTGGTTTGAAGAACTTTAAAGTCTGACTGACCGGCAAAACAACCACCTTCATAATATCAGAAATGTTGTCAACAGTAGAAAATGAGTATCTGAAAAAAAAGGAAAAAAGTGAGTGACGGTGGCGGCGGCGGCCAGAGCTGGGCATTTGCGGTTTTTTTTGCGGTACTGCGGTACTGCGGTACTACCGTGTTGGTCGGTACCGCGGAAAGTACCGCGGGAAATTTGAATGCGGTAGCGGTACTGCTGTACTTTCAGCGATCCTTTGCGGTACTGCGTTATGCGGTACCGGTTTGGTAGTGCGGTAGTAGTACCGCAGTACCGCAGTACCGCAAAAAAACGCGCAAAAAAACGCAAGTGCCCAGCTCTGCCCGGCGGGGCCGGCCCGCCCGAAAAACCACTGACAGCAGTAGTAAAACCAAATGCATTTTATATTTTATAAACCAAACACGTTTATTTATGACTGTGTTACAAGTTTTTATGTTCAATACATATCTAAAATTATTTGAACCCATGCATGTTTTCACATAGGTTTAATATAAAATTTTTGGAGCTATTGAAGAATAGGGACTCCAGCCTTCTTTAGTTAGCTTTATAAAGCTAACTAACGAAAATATCATGACCTAACCTAACCAATCGTCAAGGGCGTACAGTTAACCTAACGATTGGTTAGGTTAGGTCGTGATATTTTCGTTAGTTAGCCTTACAAGCCTAACTAAAGAAGGCTGGGGTCCCTATTCTTCAATAGCTCCAAATTTTTTTACAATATACAGTATATATAATTTGTGTAACACACGCAAAACCAATACATAACAAAAATAGATTAACTGTTGAAAAATAATAAGAGTAAATGAATAATGTGACTTTAACATCGTTAGCGAAGCATAAGTTGCCATGACAACGCGTCAGATCTCGTATTATAGATTAAATTGTTTCTCTCTACATTCTTTAAGTTCTTTGTGTTTGCTTATTGTCAAATACACCTTTAATGAACAAAACAAATAAAGTTACAAGGTACCCAAAGTTAAAGACATACGAATTTTCGTATAACTTCTAGTGAACATATTTTATTTATATATATATTTATATATATATATATATATATATATATATATATATATATATATATATATATATATATATATGTTCACTCGAAGTTATACGAAAATTCGTATGTCTTTAAATTGACGATTGGTTAGGTTAAGTCGTAATATTTTCGTTAGTTTTAACGTTTTATTTGATGGATTCATTTAAAAAATGTCTCCTAAAGATCCTAGTGTAGTTTACGTTCCCCAACTTTGACCTAGTGTAGTTTGTGTCCCCGTTTGCGTCAGGGGGACGTAAACTACACTTGATCCCTAACTTTAAGTGGGAGCTTCACTGCTTTATAATATATATATATATATATTATATATATATATATATATATATATATATATATATAACGCTTAATTGGTATTTAAAGTTTATAATCTTCGATAATCCTCATTTCCATTCTCTATACTTAAATCAAAAGTTTCAACTCTTCTTCTTCTTCTTCTTCCTCTTCTTCTTCCTCGTCTTCTTTTCTTCTTCTTCTTCTTGTATAGTAGAAAGGTTAAAATTAAATATTCACTATTACAGCAAAATCAATAAATGATTGACATTTCGAAAGTCAATAATACACCAACAACTTATAGCAAGTGTTATTGTATACCTGCGTACATTTTTATTTTTTAGACTCGCTCTATACTCATATATTATCTTAAATTACTTCATAAAAAACGTTCATATAATTACACTGGGGAACAAATTTCAAATTTTTGTCTATTGAATTAGATTTGACAGTTACTTCTAGGTAATTTGGGTGCGCTGAGCACGAATTTTTACTCGGTTTTGCTCTATCAGGTCCTGATTTTGCTCAACACCCCTCCTCTTTCGTCGTATTCATAAAAAGGTTTTTTTCTCAATACTCGCTAAGTCTTTTTGCAGTTACACATTATGCAACTAGGTTTTTATCTAGGTATTTGTACCTATTGTTATGGTATTGTTGTATTATGTATATTTTTATATGTAACACCCTAAAAATATTTTTAATTTTGTCATTTTTAACCCATTTTAATATTAGTAAATTAAGCTAAAAATATCATAGAATTCTAAAATTTTCTCGAGCGTTCCTGTTCTCTGTAGAGTATTCTAGAGGGACAACTAAAATATATAAAAGCGACTCGTTTCCAGAGTTAATCAATCAATTCAATCAGTCAGTCAGTCAGTCAGTCAGTTGAGTTAGTTAATTAAGTTTGGGCATTAACATAATTTTGAATTGGCATATGATTTAGTGAGTAATTTTGTCATCGTGATTTAATATAGTTGATTTAATTAGACGTAATTTATATTGTACCTACTCATCCGTGTTTCTAGTTTAATTTCATAGATTGTAAGTACCTATTTCATAATAAGTACCTATTTAAACTAATTTTTGTGTTTATATTTCAGATTTTCTTAAATTTATATGAATTAAGGGCTTTAAATACCTTTACAAATTGGCAGAACAATCAAGCAATATGTCATCAAGCACTAGAAAATTCAAATGCAAAAACAACCCTGATTCCTTCTGTTATATATGTGGAAATTTTACACTTCCACATCAACGAGCAAATATAACTGACTTCGTAAAAAGAGCTTACTTAGCTTATTTTGGCATAAAACTGGGGGACCAAGATAAATCGTGGGCTCCACATAAAGCCTGCACTATATGCATTGAAAGACTGCGACATTGGACGAAGGGTTCGGATTCAAAAATACCTTTTGGAGTTCCGATGGTAAGTTTATGATTTCATAAAACTACGTAATTTAATCACTAGTATACTGTAACTTACCTAAATGTAATTGTAACTTAGGTACATAAACAAAAATTTACAGAAAATGTTTATAAGAATCTCAAATATTGCATAAGGTTGAAACACATAGAAATGTTAAATGTTTGGGTGATAACTTTTGATAAAATTCATAAAAACAAGTCTCTCGTCGCTTTTGTTAACGCTTTACAATTTTTTTCCATATCAGGTGTGGCGAGAGCCTACTAACCACGAGACCGATTGCTACCTTTGCTTTGTCAAGACTTCGGGCTTCACTAAGAAAATAAACATTGTATCGAGTACCCAAATTTCGACACCGCGATACGACCTGTGCTACATTCAAATGAGATCCCCATTCCAAAATTTAAGGGTCTGCCAACTCAAGAATTAGTTGAAGATGTTCCTGAAAATATTGTTATGCACTTTGAGGAGTCAGACACCGATTTTGACCCCAGCGTATTTGAAAGTCAAAACGATCCGAAAAAGTTTAACCAGGCCGAGTTGAATGATCTTGTAAGGGATCTAAATTTGCCAAAAAAGGCTGCGGAAATTTTAGCTTCAAGACTTAAAGAGAAAAACTTGCTTACTTCAAACACATACATTTCATTTTACAGAAAAAGAGAAGAAGAATTTGTTAAATATTTTAGAACAGAGGATAGTTTAGTATATTGCTGCGACATAGTTGGTTTGTTAAAGAAGATGGGGGTTGAGTCTTACGATGCAAATGATTGGCGCTTGTTTTTAGACAGTTCGAAAAGAAGTCTTAAGTGTGTGTTGTTGCATAATGGCAATCTATACGGCTCGATACCGATTGGGCACTCAACAAAATTAAAAGAAAAGTATGAACATATAGAAAAGGTTTTAAATCTTAGCAAATATAGGGAGCACGAGTGGATCATATGTGTTGACTTAAAAATGGTTAATTTTCTGCTAGGACAACAAGGAGGGTATACTAAATATCCCTGCTTCCTTTGCTTATGGGACAGCAGAGCCAAGGAAGAACATTATTTCAAACAAATCTGGCCAGCACGAACATCACTTACTGTCGGAGAAAAAAACGTAATTAATCCACCTTTAGTGAGCAGAGATAAAATCATATTTCCTCCTCTGCATATAAAACTAGGCCTCATTAAACAATATGTAAAAGCTTTAGATACGAACGGCGAGTGTTTCAAATACATAACTTCAAAATTTCCAAGTTTAAGTTATGAAAAAATCAAGGCGGGAATTTTCGACGGTCCACAAATAAGAACAATGATTAAAGACAGCAATTTTCCTAATGTCATGAATGAACGCGAAAAAAATGGCTGGTTCTCATTCGTGGACTTGATAGAAAACTTTTTAGGCAATTATAGGGCAGATAACTACGAAGAAATCGTAAAAAAACTTTTAAGGGACTACAAAGAGTTAGGTTGCAATATGAGCATAAAAATGCATTTTTTGAGTAGCCATCTTGACCAATTTCCAAGTAATTTAGGTGATGTAAGTGACGAACAAGGGGAGAGATTCCACCAAGATATCAAAATTATGGAGGAACGGTACCAAGGCCGCTGGGATTCCCACATGATGGCTGATTACTGCTGGTGCTTGAAAAGAGACCTGCCATCAACAAGCAAATACGCTAGAAAGTCTTACAAAAGAAAATTTTTGCCACAGTGAAAGCTTCATATCTGTTTGTTTTTTTATTTTAAGTCATTTCTATCGTTATAATGTAATTTTACTGTAGTTTGAACTGCTTGTATTCATGAAACTTGAAAAAAAATTTAACACATGACTTAATTTTTTAGTCCTAATTTGAAAAATCTGGAAAATGGCACATAGGCTGTCGACAAGAATCAGGACCTGATAGAGCCAAACCGAGTTGAAATTCGTATTCAGCGCACCCAAATTACCTAGAATCAAGTGTCAGATATCATTCAATAAAATACGTGTTGCCCAGTGTTATAGATCAACTTTAAGGTATCTTCCGTTGTATACAGAGTAATTTGATGTATTTAGTGCCAAGATGCGTGGCACCTTTCCAGTAATTAATTTGATCAGTGCCATTAAAACAAATTCTACCGAAGGCAATTTAAGTATTTTTATCCTTAGTATATGGACTGTTATTGTATTAATAATAATTGTCATATGGACTATAGTCTGCCAATAAACCTCTTCATTTTCATTTTCATTAATTAATATTTCATTCCAGGTATACTCTCAGGTATATTTTTGAGTTTTAATTACTGTATATAATTTTGTAGCAATATACTAAAGATGGATATACCTTTTACGAATATATTCTGGTGTACGTAACTATGTTGATATAATCACTTATCAGTATAAATATTTCTTTATGGAATATTTTGTTTTGGGTGGGAAACGTTTGTCCATCAGAGCAATAGTAATTTGCTCCCCAAATACGTACATTTATTGTAGATGACATCTTCGTCGCGCAGTTTTATCAAACTCCCTAATTTATTAGGTACATACAGTATCAGTTCACGATCCCTTCCCAATCTCCCCCATTCCCATTTTAATCTTCGTCCAAGAATGAGAAATCAAAAAAGTGGGAATGTCAAAGGGGACAATTCTCAAATTGATCCCATTCCATTGAATAAGATTTAAAATTTTAAGTTAGTTTTATTTTTATAAAAAATATCCTTCGAGTTTGTAATTACTTTACATCCCTCTTTTTGCTCTTTCCTCGAACCTGAAATTCCCAGGTGAGCATTAAACAACCTCAAATATTATTATTTTTGTTTCCAAACAAAGATAGAAAAAATACTAGTTTGAAGCAACCCGAGATTTGATATTCATTCCTATAAGTTTGTTGTAAAAGAAAAGTAAGAATTGTTGCTACAATCCTCTCGTAATCCGAATTTGATTGAATCAACATTATGGTTTGGTTGTAAAAGAGTCAACCATCATAAATACCGGTTGTTGTTGTAACCACATTTTAGAGTTTCTCTGAAGGATTCATTTTATATTTTGCGATTTTATAAGAATATTAAACCTTTTCGACGTCCAAGTTTGCGTGTAGAAAATGTTCAATAATAAATTTACACCTTCGTAATGAGGCTATTTACTATTTATATTTTATACCATTGACCATTTGCTTATACATCACCATGACAACTAAAAAAAGGTTTACAGGGAAAGGACAAATCGAACGCCACGAAACGTAAGACAAATAAAGCTGGATAAATGCAAAATACACCAATCACTAGTTTGTTATATATATATATATATATATATATATATATAATATATATATATATATATATATATATATAAAGAGAGAGAGAGAGAGAGAGCGGCTTGTGTAGTCAAGCGGGTAAGGAACCAAACTACAAATCTAAAGCCCTGAAGGACGCAGGCTTGAGTCCCAGCTCAGACTTTGTGATTTCAAATTTGAGTGATTAAGTCGTTCTTCTGATGGTTTCTCTTGCAGAGTTTTGGTTCGGATTCCACGTTAAACTGTTGGTCCCCCACCTCAACTCTCCGAAGGTGGGAAAAACAAGCTTGACCTTCGAATGAAAAAAACAAGAAAAACAAAAAGATTCGAGCAGAAGTGATGACAGAAACCAAAAGTCCTGTCCCAAAAGTAACTCTACAATAAATACCTTTGGGACAGGACTTATGAATCACCCTGTATAATCGTGGAAAAAAGAATGAGGCGCCTCAACCATACTTTGTATTTCTACATTAACAGAGCATCAAATAAATAAATGCATAACATAACAACAGTGCGTGAAATAACACTATACATAACTCATTTAAAACTTTGTCGATCTTCCTCTGGACCCGACAATCGGTGCACAACGACAGGACATAGATTCTGATAAGAGTCGACATCTTTGGACAGGAATTGGCGCCCATTTTTTTTATTTATATTTTTTACATATTTCCCAGAGGTGTTTGATAGTCTATGGCATTTTTTTTTTCAGCATCTTATTTATACATCTTCTCATAAATGATATATAAGGTTTCAAAAACCAAAGATCGGGAAAGCCACGCCAGGATTTGACGAACTTTACTGTATAGACCATTTTAGCATGCAGGGATATGTTTGAGTCGTTATTCTGCTGGAAGATCCTGTGATCGATAAAACAAACAGCAAACAGCAAATAGCGTAAGTTCTTCAAGAACTTCAGTACATTTAAAGCGAACCATGGTTCCCTGTACATAGTCAATCCGTTCTGGGCTGTCAGATGAAAATGATGCCTGCTCTATAGTTCATCTCTCTGCGCCGTTTACTGTCTTAACGCTACAATCTGGGTGGGATTCTTCCTCTGGACGACATCGAAAAATACTTGGGTCATCGTTTACCAATCTCTTAAATTTTGATTCTGTTCATCTGTCCACAAAACCTCTAAGGCACTGCTCAAATGTCCAGTTTCTTCCTCTGGCCCATACGAAGCGTTCCTTCTTATTTTGTTTTTGAAACGGCCGGTTTATATCGCGCGTTTCGACAACACGAATCTTACAAGACGCGATGTTACAGAAATACCTAGTGTTTCCCAAGCCCTGAACGAGATTCTTTCAATGACAACTTCAGCTTTTTTCATTGATCTTCTTGGACATTCCAGACCTTAAATGGCTGTCATAATACTCCAATTCAGTAGCTCTGACAATAGTCCTTCGCACAGCAGTTTTTGAGATCTTCGGCTTTGCAGTTATGACTCGTTAGAAGAGCCCTTCTTTACTCAAGGCAGGAATCTGGCCACTGAATTTTAGAGTTGCAACGATACCAATATTTTGGCCGATACCGATACCGATACTACAAAAAAGTGCCGATACCGATACCGATACTTTTTAATTAATTAATAGTCTTAAAATTGATTATTAATAAAAGTTCAAGTAAATGATATAATATCTCAATTAACTTAAAATGCCTTTCCCAATCCCAGCTTTAGTTCCATTTAATTTCATAATAATATAATATATTATAGTATATAGCTAGAGCCTGTAATTTAATTATGTTTAAAATTGAATGTACTAAAAAAGTAAAAAACATTGCAAACAAACAACTTATAAAATTATGTCTACAATAAAATGTATAAATTTTTAATATACAGCTCTTCAAATACAATAATTATACCGGTAGTTTAATGAGGTTTGTTAAGCATTATAAAGTTTTTTTTTTCATTTCAATAAATAAAGTAGAGTGTAATTAAAGTAATAGTTTGTATTTTCAAAGTTTTTATTAATAAAAATTACAAAATTCAAATAAATGTAGTACATTAATAAAGTCCTATAAAATAATTTTGATAAAATATATATTAAACAACTAAATAAGATATTACTGTATAATAATAAAAAAAATTAATTTTATATAAAATAAGATAATTTCTTCAAAAAACAGTAATTCAAAGTATCGGTATCGGTATCGGTTTTCAGAACAGTATCGGCCGATACCGATACTTTGTGAAAAGTGGCCGATATGGCCGATACCGATACCGATACCGATACATCTCTACTGAATTTTTAACACTCGTTTCAAAAACGTCAAAGCTAAAATGATGAATACAAATTCTTATAACTTTATTCCTAATTAGCTACGCATAGAAGAATTTCAAGGTCAATAAACTTCAGTAAACAACATCACTACCAACAACAAAAACAAACAAACAAACAAACAAACACCAACAATATCTTCAAATGTACACCATCGTTCATCTTAGATTTGATAAGAAAACAACGCAAAATTCTTATCCCTAAAATCGCGCCTTTATTTTCGATCAAACCGAAAATAATTAATTAATATTTCTTTATAGTTTAACCTCCATCGCTAATACTACAAAAAAAAAAAAACCATAAAACAAGAAAAAAAACCAAGTCCCAACAATAGCAATACATAAAAAAAAAAAAAAAGAATTTAAAATCTGAGATCTTTAATCTAGTTTGCACTTTTTCGCATCACGATATATTCGCCATCTTGACGTTTCAGCATTCCCATTTTTATAAGACGATATTTAAAAAACAAAAAAAAAAAACCCCACAAGCTTTTGTGTTTGGTAATATAAAAACACGTAAGTGAATCCCATATACCATTCTTTAATTTAGTCTGGTAACTTTTTATTATATATATATATATATATATATATATATATATACTAGGCCCATACATCAGGCGCTAAGACTTTCGAATGTGCAATTTAATCTCCGAGGAAGGAATAAGTAGATTGAAGGAGCGAAATTAAATCAGTGAAGTATCATTTAGTTTATCTTAAATATTCTCTTACGGCCAAAAACGCTCTGTACAATCATCAAGGTTGAACTTTGCATATACAGGGTCCTTACTTATCTCTTTACCTCCTTTGCCTCTTCATATTATCTACTCTTTCCTCTATTTCCTCTTTCCTTAATTCAAATTTTAAGGTTTTGTTATATATATATATATATATATATATATATATATATATATTTGAATGATACAGTTTCCTTTTGAGAAGTTCAAGCCAGATATATATATATATATATATATATCAGTGGCGACTCGTGACATTTTTGTTCAGGCATGCAATGTTATGGAATGGAAGAAAAACATCCGCCTAACCCTCTTGCCCAAACTTTGCATATTGTTTACATAGAACTTAGCAAGTTAAAGGTGTTTTACAAACTTTTGGGGACCTCTTTGAAGGAAAGTTCATTTAATGTTAGGCTTAAATATGCGAACAAAAAATTAGACATATTTATATATAGTAGTTACCGAATTGATCTAAAGAAAAAGATACAAATTTAAAATTTACCTTAAATAATTGTGAAGCATTATTTGAATTGAAATTCTGCTCTCCTAGTTTTCCTGCAAAATTCTTCGATGACCAAATTGTAAAAGTACTCTCGATTCTCCATAAGCTTCTTGATGAAATTTTTTTCAATTGAAATTAAGGCAAGATTAGATAGCCTTTCTTCACTTTGGGAACTCCGTAAATAACTTTTAATTCTTTTAAGCGCAGAAAATGATCGCTCAACACTTGCTGTCGATATTGGTATAGTTAGAATCAAATTCGTCAATTTATATATTTCCTTAAGACCTTTGTGCATTTCGCTTTCCAGTAGATATTTTAGGAACTCAGCAACATTCTTTTTGGCAAAAGATTTGTGCGAATATAAAACACACAATTCAGAACGGAGACGAGGAAACTCAAGTAACATCATAGAACTCAAATTTTTTGCAATCTAAAAGCTCAATGAATTCCAATTTTTCCATTGAACT